>AP028437.1:11685040-11906511 GCA_036509395.1 Antheraea yamamai | reverse complement strand
TTATCCGTTTGTAATTTACGATTTTCATATTTAAGCAAAATATAATAGGCAGGTGTTTCTTAAAGTTGAAATAATACATTTTCCTGTGACTTTCACCGTATATATGTATAGGATATTGCGTCCCGCGGTAGCCTTTGATCGTGCGATACAGTCCTCGCCTCGGCTTCCGTGTATGATAAAATCAAAATTCAATTTCGTTTCGAGCTTGAAGATGTTGATAGGTTTTTGTATAGGAATTCGAGGCATTTATTTAATGTTTTTCCCTTCCCTTTTTCTTATTAAAAATTCTATAGAGTTTCTTATATAAATTGTAATAATTTTAATAATAATGTATTAATGTAGCTTGACGTATAGCGTCAAATACAGTTAATTACAAAATATCTGTTTGTATTTTTAAGGGGTCATTTAACCAGTATATTGGCACATATAACTAGTATATATATAAAATAACTTAAAGTAATTGTCATTTGACTGTGGAGTTATGTTTTATTTGAATTAATTGTGGAATATATTTTTTAATCGATTCTTTTATTTCTTTATCACTACATATTAAACAAAGTCCTCTCCCACGTCTGTCTGTCTGTGTATATGTTCGCGATAAACTTAAAAACCACTGAACAGATTTTCATGCGGTTTTCACCAGTAGGTAAAGTGATTCATGAGAAAGGTTTAGGTGCAAATTTTGTTAAGTTTTTTTTTTTCATTATCAGGTCGGAACAACGTCCGCCGGGCGCGCTAGTTCAATATAAATTTATTTGTTGTATTAAAGTACATTATAACATTTTATATATAGTATGAATAGCGTAATTGTATATTTGTGTATATAATTCTTCTGTACGTATGTATGTGACTAAGCTCGTCTTAAACGGCTGGATCGATTTATCCATCCATATTTGGAATTGGTAGGTGACGCTGTGATCTGATTCGATTTTTTTTATTATATTCGAGGCAGGACGTCTGCCGGACTTGCTAGCAGTCTATATAATGTTCTGAAAAGTGTTCATAACAAAACCATTGATTTATCTTCTTCTATATCTTCTATTCTATACATATAATGATAATGGAGTGTCTGTATGTAATATCAAAATAACATTTTTTTACCGATTGGGTATGAAAGTATACACGGTTCTAATAACAAAAATGCAATTTTTAAAATTTTTGTCGGTCTGTCTTTCTGTATGTCTGTCTGTCTGTTTGTTCCGGGTAATCTCCGAAACAGCTAAACCGATTTTGACGAAAATTTCACTAGCAGATAGCTAAAATTACAGCGGGTTACTTAGGCTACTTTAAATTAGACTAGCTGTTAACCGTGGCTTCGCCCGCAGTACTATCTTCAAAACAGTTAGACCGATCTTCACGAAACTTTTAGTAATGGCAAATAGCTGACCTTATAAAAAGTAATTCAAGCAATTTTAATTTATACTAGCTGTTAACCGTGGCTTACCCACAGTGCTATCTCCAAAGCGGTTAGACCGGTTTTAACGAGACTTTCACTAGCAAACAGCTAACTTTACAAAAAGTAATTTAAGCAATTTTAGTTTATACTAGCTGTTAACCGTGGCTTCGTCCACAGTGCTTTCTCCGAAACGGTTAGACCGATTTTCACGGGACTTTCACTGGTAGATAGCGAACCTTATAAAAAGTAATTGAAGTTATTCTATTTTAGACTAGCTGTTACCCGCGACTCTGACTGCATGAAATTTAGCAAGATTTCAACTCATTCTTTATTTTTAATAAGAGAAATAATTATCAGCTTATTGTTTACAATTCGATATTACAATTATTAATAACTTTAATGATATAGAGATCTTCATAATAAGATCTTAAATTATAAACGTATTACGTAAAGAGTTCCATAATACAATTTCTTGCGGAATAGACAAGCGTTTATTTTTTGTATAGTCACAAAATCTTAATTATAATAACGGTAATCTATATTAAATGTAATGTAAATCTTTATAATAATATTTTAAGTTATTGTTTCATTAGTTCCTTATACAGCGTAAGTGAGCACTGAGGTAGTTATATGGTGGGTTATGGTTCCAAATATGTTGCTGATGACAAATCTCATTTGGCACGCTGTTAGTATTTATATATCTAATGTACAGGTTACATGTTACTTTTAGTGGCGTGCGCGTCGTACTTACAATTGTTTTTAAAGAGCATTTCTATAATTGTACATAATCTCACAATTTTATAATTCTTTAATACGATTTTAAAAAACGCGTGCGGACCTGCCGGTACAGCTAGTCTATTGAATAAAAATTCCAACTGCACATAGTATTGGGAAGTATGTTTAAAATTTCAAGTAATAGTAACTCAGTAGTAGTCTGTAAGGACATCGTATTAATCGACCTGTATTCGAATTCTTAGATTTCGTTTTCGGTTAAAAAAAACATCGTGATTGAGCAGTAGCATGTTATAAAAGCCTTTTCTAATACCATCCACAAACTGCAAGCCTATAGTCAAGTACATATAGACTTGAGACCACTTGAGAGCCAGTACTCCTTTATATTTAGTATGTTACCATCGTGTACCTCATAGTCCAGTGGTCGTAAAACCGCGACCCGCGGGCCACATGCCGCTCTTTCACTGCTTAGCTGTGGCTGTTTCACAAAATGTTTAGTGGATACGGAATATTATCTATTAATTTGTTTAGATGGAGGCGAGTAAGCATTTTTGTATTACATACAGAAAATATACACATTTTTAGAAAGGGGCAATAGCAAGGCTAACCGCTTGCAAAAAGACATTAAACAAATGCAAGCTCGAGAGTGTACTTATATACCAGACTAGGCCCCCCTCGGCAGCGGCTCAAGCCTAGGTCTGTCACCTCGGTAGCGGCTCAAGCCTAGGTCCGTCACCTCGGCAGCAGCTCAAGCCTAGGTCCGTTCCCTCGGCGTGGAGCACTTGAGTGCGCTGCTCGCACGATAGAGTGACGCAAAATTTTCATCACTGCGACAACATTACACATGTCACCTCCACACACGTGCACGCATATACGCTTACACATGAAAGTGGAAGGGTTTTATTTATTTCCTTTATCAACCTGAAATAGTTTAGAAAATTATCCGATACGAAATATATATAAGAGAAGTTGAGGTACGTATGCTTGGTAAACATATATGTATGAATAGTTAGCTTAGCTTAGGTTAGCTCAGACAGGTCGCGAATTGCATGTATCAGGCTACAGCCCAAGCCGAGGTGTGCCGTGCACCCTTGAACTAGTTGTCAAATAAAATCGGCTGAGTGCTTTAAGCGCTCGCCTTAGTAGTCCGGTGAAGCTGTTAAGACCTAGCTAGGTCAATAGCGTAGTCAGTTCGCAAAAAAAGAGTGTACTTACTATAAATACTAATTATTTCGAAAATCAAAGCTTAAGTTAAAAGTAATGACTAGTTGAACAAAATTTCAGTTTTGTATTGTTTATTTATTGGCTCTTTTGAATAACTAGTTTGCCGACCACTGTCATAGTCATTTAATATCAGGTCGCAAAACTGTTGCAAAAGTCCCACGATAAATCAAATTATGTAATATTTTCTAATAAAAGGAAAAGTTCCCAGACGATGTAAATTATTCCTTATTAATAATACAAAGGTCAATAATACGGTTGATTATGAGAGGAAATACATACATTCCACGTCGAGGCGGTTGTTCTCGGTCATGATATATGATTATTATGTTTTAGCTTTTAGTATGTCCTACACGAATGGTGCGTAATCGGGTCACGGGTATGTAGCATCGGCGTTCTTGGCCTTAGGAAGTTAGGGCGGTGATATATTGGTCCTGGGATCGCGGTTATTTATTATATTGTTTAAATTTGTTTTTATCATATAATAATATTATCGTTGTAGTTAAATAATAATAAGTTTGAAATGACGCTTGAGATAAGGTGATCTGTAACCATTATTTTGTCATTGTTTAATAATATATAACTGCGATGTTTTATATACTTCTGGTCGTCCTGTTGTCGAATTCGACGTTTTTTTGTCGAACTGACTGCGCTATTGGCTTTCACAGTTTCACCGGACTAAGACATTCGACCATAATTCATTAAGAGGTTATTTTACTGAGTTTTTTTTTACCAAAGAGTGTACAAATATTGTTAATTGGTAGACGTAATGATGGTGAATAAGGTCTCGACTAGTCGGTGGTATTACAAAAACTTATTATTTATTTTTTTTTTACCGAAAGAATTAAAGCGTGTCAATGTCTACTACACAAAAAAAGAAAATCGACTGAAGAACAGAGGAAAAACAAAGTACTGAACATTTTATATTCGTCTATTTATAAAATGAAACTTTGAATATTAAAAAAACATATCTTTACTTATAAACCTTACCTTACCTACAATCCTCTCCGCTGTTGGGTACTAAGTTGTTTATATATCTTAATATATATATTTCTTGTGTGCGTGTGTATGTGACTGAACTCCTCCTAAACGACTGGACCGATTTTGATGAAATTTTTTGTGTGTGTTCGTGGAGATTCGAGAATGGTTTAGATTCACAATTGGACCCGGCAGGTGGCGCTGCGATCGACTTTTAGGATTTTTTTTGTTTTCAAGGCAGGACAACGTCCGCCCGGTCCGCTAGTTACTTTATATCTTTTATCAATTGATTTAAAATTCTGCTAAATCGCTCTTAAATTATTTCTAAAACCGAGGCCTTATTATTTGTGTGTCCTTCGTCGGTAAAAGGAATTTTGAACATTCAGGAGTAGGATGTGTTTAGTGTACGTACGTTATTTTGTTGAGACGAAAGGTTTTTACTGTTTCAGCTGGTTTTTTGCAGTATTCTTGTATCAATGGGTGTTGTCACGTTGGGTTGTATCATTGGAACTAAGTTGCTTTACATTAAGACATCTTATATTTATTAATGGTTATCTATTGGTTGCAATTCAAGCGTAATAAGGGGTTGAAATATTGTAAATTGTGGACTTGACAAGTGTAAAGGTGTCAAGGAATGTTAAGGTGACAAGGAGTGTAAGATATATAAAGCTTTCGACTTCATTTTTTATTAGCATAAATGAAGCTATCAAAAACCACTACACATAGAAAAATAAAGAAAATCGAAGAAGAAAATGTACTAAAGTGTGTTATCTTCTCCTATATTTCATACAAATAGATTATTAGTACAAATAAAAACTTATAATCAGTTCTAAATGGAAAGGAATGTTGACAGGCCATTGCTACGTTGTAAAGATTGCGCCTAGGGAGATATGTCCTCTTTTGGTAATGACCGTACAAGCTAGCAGGTGCTCACTCAGGACAGAAACAGGTAAAAGCGGTACATACATGAAGGCTTGACGACTCATGATAAATTAATGTCGTGATTCACGATTATGTCGAAGTACGACATAAACGTCACCTGTCTTCGGTGCCAGACTTGATATTCCCTTGTCAATATTATCAAGGCCACGAAAAAAAATTCATTCACAACGCTATTTAAATCGTCTTCTGTAAATGTAAAGGCCATTACTGTTACAGCTCGTCGCTAGATGGTGTTGGGCTTTATAAATTGTATTTTAATATTATATTATACTTTTTAATAATATAAATATTTTATGTTTGCATGTAAGTACATTAATAAACTTTTAAAATGAAATATTCCAACAGTAGAATAATGTAAACAAGATTCTTCTAACAATTTTCAATAAAGTCTAGTAGAGGTATTGGGTGAGGCAGACCCTTTCATATGTTAATAGTATGGACACAGGCGGGCTTGCCTCGATTGTGGTCGCAGATTACGGTCCTCTCTGTTGTACGGTGTACCTACCTGCCTCGGACAACGTTAGACGAAGGTATTTTGTTCTTTTATGTATCGGATATATGCTTGTAAATTTGACTCGAGTGCCTCTTGTGAATTCAGGTCACTTTTATTTTCGTTTATAAAATAACTATTTGTAATCTTTTCCTTGATAAAGTAATTTATATAGCGAAAGTTTAACCTAATTAACTTGATCCATGAAGACGTTATTTTATGGGAATCCATCATTAAACATTAGAGTGGACGTTACTTTGCACTACTACTTTGAATTGATTGGCCGCTGCCAACTTCTCAAATTGTAACAAAAACCTTTTTTTTTCTAAGGTCTGCCCAAATCACATGTTTCTACATTTCTTCATATAGGCACCGGCTTTATGATCTCTATATGTGCATCGTATATTTTTTACAGCCGTTCCTAGCGACTTTAACATTCTTTTACAAAACTTATCCCTAAGAGCCTGTCCAGATGAGGCGTTTTACGCACGAGTCGACTCGCGCGTAGACACTCGCACGTACCCGAGGTACTAGAGCTACATATATTCCGTCCAGATGGTGCGGCGCGTTTCCTAACTAGCCCGTAAAACGCGTGCAATGAGCGAGACTCTCGACTCACGCGTTGTACGCGCGAGCGCCGTGCGAGTCGAGATACTCTGGCTCCATTGCTGCGTTCAGTACTACGCGGGAGTCTGTAGCGAGTCGACATAGTTGTCAGCCGTCTATCCGTACGACGTATCCCAGCGTATGCGACGTTTCCTAAGGTAGAAACGCGCGTAAAACGCAGTATCTGGACTCAATATATTTTGAAGCGCGCAAGTCGACTCGCGCGTAAAACGCCTCATCTGGACAGGCTCTAACACAATATATATATTCTTTGCCCTCTTAAAACAGCATCGATATCATTTCATATAAAACTTATCCATAATAATTTCGGATAATTTTCACAAGTATTCGGATAATTATTACAATAGATAATTTACACATGGCTCACTGCCCGCAACATCTATTGAAACAAACATTTCAGCTTTATTTATTTGTATAGAAGTGTTGATAATTTAATTTATGCCACCGAAACCTTAGGTAACTATACTGCTGATGTAAAGAAAAAAGACGCATTTAACAACAACAACACAAATCGGAGAAAGACGAAAAGTCAGTCGCCTACACCTATAGTATAGTATAGTAGTACATATAACTAATTTTTTGATTAATTGTAATGTTGAGAACAGATGTTCATATGTGAACAAAAAATACTATTCAATACCTAGCCTATACCTTCTTTTTCTTATTTCAAAAACACAGTAAACGAAATATTGCAAAAAAATTAAGATTTTCTTCTTTGGACGCCATAATAGCGTTCGGTCAGTTTTTACACAAAGAGTAGACGAAACTATATCTCGCAAGTATTTAAGTAGCATTAGATTCATCAACTTACACGGTAACTAAGATAGTTCAGAGGTTATGACCTTTCTAAAACGGTTCTTTATATATTACCGAGAATAAATATAAAAAGGGAATTCCGTAGTCCCGAGAAAGAAACGAATGACGTAATTCACGCCCCTCACAAAACGCGTGGGTGTTTAAAGATGTGTGCATGATGGAATGCTCTTACGATTCCCGGTTAAATAGAACAACGATACGGTTCGTACATCGCTCCACGTCAAACACAGGCGTTAAATTTTTTTTTCTCTTCACACTTTTTTGCATACTTTCGGTAGACATACGTTTTCCTTTGTATGGCTTGTTTCGTTCATCTAAATGTGTTTACATTCTTAATATTACGACAAAGTAACTCAAATGTCGTGGTAGTCTAGTGGTTTGACGTGTGGAATATTATTCTGATGTCCTCAGGTTCGAACCCCTGCATTTACCAACGAATTCTTCGGAATTCACGTACATTTACTAATTTAAATTGGTGACACTATCAGTCGCGTGAAGGATAACATTGTAAGGAAATCTGAACCTAAGGAATGTTGTTGTATTACTACTGTATGTGGGAAAACATACAAATATGTATTTCTCAAAGTTTGAAATAGCTAACACGTCGTGGCCGGGCGTGGTTATTAGCCCATACCTTCCTTCGGGAAGAGGCCTATGGCCTTGCAGTGGATCTCTTACAAGCCATAATGATGAACTCAAATGTAAACTTCATTATAAGTGTGAGTAGTTCTTCATTCTGTTTTTTTTTTACATAAATAGATATTTAATATATATATTATCGAGAGAGAGATCACCACGATTTAATAAGAGTAAAATATATACAAATAAAAAAGAGTATAATAAGTGGGTAGGTCATAATGTGCTCATGGTAAAATTTTAATAACTATGCAGTTTCCGCGACGTCATTAGTTGCCGAGATTTTGAAAAGAACGGACGTTCCTTAGAATGTTATTGTCAAATTTAATTTATTTTCTACCATGGGAATATTATTAGCATTTTGATCTTGTTAAATGTAATTCCCCTCGAGACGCCGAACTTAAATGTAATCTTTATTTACATTAATTAGCACTGAGTCGGGACATCGCGTCTCTTTGCGTCTGTAGTTACTGAGTATGTCAAGTACCCCTTATTGCATCTACCAGGGTGAGTGTTCAGAGGAGTTGTTTGGACTGATACCCGCCGCTGCATTCTACCATCGTACAAACCGCCTGAAACTGAAATTTCATTCTCACCACCTCGATGGGTGGTCATCTACGTTGAGGTTCTAAAGGTCATTTTTGCATCGTCCTTCGTCCCTGTGGAATCAACTTCCAGCAGCGGCGCTTCCAAATCATTACAAATTACAAACCTTTAAGAAACGAGCGTACATTTCTTTAAAAGGCCGGCAACGCACTTGCGACTTCCCCGGTGTTGCTAGTGCCTATGGACGGCGTTGATCACTTACCATCAGGTGATCCGCCTGTTCGTTTACCCTCTATAATATATTTTTAGAAATACTAGCATTTTCGAAATCTTTTTTATATAAATTCAAGTGTATTTTATTTATTAGTGTAATATACATAGATTAATTATGTTTTCTCTTAGTTTTTGTTTAATGATAATTCTTGTAAAGTCTTTTACGCGCGTAAAGTCTCCACGCATTTAAATTTCCCATTGTTTTAATGAATCCATATTTTTATGACCATAACGTAATAAAATTACGTTGCATAATACTTTCATTAAAGTTCAGCCGGAGTTAAGTTCATGGGAAAAATAATATTTAGTAAGGACGAGACATTCTTATCGACAAATACCCAAATTTTTTATTTACTTTTTGTAGATGATAGAGCAACGCTGAAGCTATTACTGGTTTCAGCATGAATGGGTTGGCTCGACCGGGGTAGTTTCACCCTCTCATAGAAAACCGACATGAAGTAACAGTGCTTGCATTGTTGCGTTTCGTTAAGACAGTGAGGGCTCCGGAGGCTCACCTCCCCTCTCCTCTCCCCCCTCTCCCCCCTCTCTCCCTTTCCCCCAAACACAGGATGACAACGCACTTTCGACGTACCTGGTGTTGTTAGTGTCTATGGACGGTGGTGATCACTTAATATCAAGTGACTTGGGTCTCTGACTGACTCTGACTGTTCGTTTGTCTGACATAAAAAAAAACTAAAGGCATTAATTATACAGTGTTAATAACGTCGTTCGTTATAACGAAAACCTTCTATAACCTAGAAATTAGTTCAATTTGGTTGGTTTACCATATTAAATCAAATCAAATCAAATCAAAAATACTTTATTCAGTTTAGGCCCTAATAAGGCACTTATGAACGTCAAATACTACCACCGGTTCGGAAAACAACCCAGTCATCGAGAAGAACCGGCAAGAAACTCGATCGGGTACATTTTTTTAACATATATTTCCAATACATCATACAATGCTTTTAGTGGATGCACAGAGAGGAGTCAATTCCAGACATCACTATCATTCACATACTGATCCACTCTATAATATCCTTTTGAAACTAAAACCCGTTTGACGTGGCGCTTAAATTTACAGTCCGGCAAATCGGTAACATGCTTTGGGACTTTATTGTAGAACCTAACACTATTACCTAAAAAACTATTACTGGTTTTGCTAAGTCTGAAACATGGGACCACCATAAAACCATTTATTTATTCTCTTCCCTGTGGATAACGAAAACTCTTTATGACGAGAAAAATGCTCGGTCTCTTGGAATTCGTTATAAAGAGCTTTTACACTGTATATATTATTTTTATTAAAACAAATATCATATATACTTAATGGTCTTTATTATTTATTTTATTCCTAGTAAGTTCTAGCATTTGACGATAATCTTAATAATAATAATAATAAAGCCCTTTATTCAGGCTATTATCTATTTACAAAGTATTGAAACTAAAAACTATGATTATGTTAAATATATTCTAAATAATAAAAATCTATTCTAATATTTAATAATGTTTTGAAGGTCTGTTTGCCAATCGGCAAAGGCCTCCTCCAACCTTTTCCATTCCTGTCTCTCTTGGGCCACTCTATTCCACGTTACTCCTGCAACTTGCCTAATGTCATCATCCCACCTTTTCTGTGGTCTACCTCTTTTCCTTTTCCCTTCTCTAGGGTACCATCGTGTCACGATTTTACTCCATTTCTCTTGGCCTCTTATCAAGTGGCCCGCCCATTGCCATTTAAGTCTTCTAATTTTGGATGTTATGTCTATGACCTTCGTCTTTTTCCTGATGACATGGTTTTTTATTCGGTCCGATCTTTTCAGATTTAGCATACTTCTTTCCATTGCATGTTGACAGGTTTCCAGTTTTCTAGTCGTATTTTTTGTTAAAGCCCATGTTTGGCTGCCATACATTAAAACAGGTAGTACGCAGGAGTTGAAAAGTTTTTACTTTACATTGATGTGAAGAGTTTTGTCTTTCATGGCCTCTCTCAGGCTCCAGTATCTCTTCCAGCTATTTGTTATTCTTCTCTCAACTTCTTTGCATATAGGATCCTCTTGTGTTATTAGCTGTCCCAGATAGATGTATTCGTCCGTGTAATCGATTTGGTTATTTCCTAGATGTATGGTGGTTTTCTTCCCGTTTGTCATAACTTTTGTATGTTTTCCGGTGATTCCGCAAATAACACTATATCGTCTGCGAACCTCAAGTGTGTTAGGGAGGCTTCTTCGACATTGATTCCGAGGTTTTCCCAGTTAAGCTCCCTAAAGATTGATTCGAGAACCGCTGAGAATAATTTTGGGGATAAGAGGTCTCCTTGTCTAACAACCTTTCCTACTCTAAATGGTTTACCTTTCTTTTCTAGTTGTATTCTCGCAGTACTATGGCTATATACATTTTTTATTAAGCGGATATATTTTTGTTCGATTCCTTGTTCCTTTAGGGACTTCCATATCTTTTCGTGGTATAAGGAGTCGAATGCTTTGATATAGTTGATGAAAGCAATAGGCGCGCTGATAGGCTTTATACATGGCTAAGACCTGGCGGACAACATGAATATGATCGATTACCGAATAGCCTTTCCGAAAACCTGCCTGTTCGATGGGTTGATTTTCATCTAGTATTCCTTCTATCCGTTTTAAAATGATCTTGGCAAATATCTTATATACGTTAGACATGAGACTGATTGGACGGTAGTTTCCGATGTCGTGTTTGTCTCCCTTTTCATATAGAAGGATAATGTTTGATTCCGTCCATTGCTGGGGAATAACTTCTGTGTCTATGATATCTTTAAAAAATTCCGTGAGGATCGGTGTGATAGTCTGCTTGTTTTGTATTAAGATCTCGTTATTTATACCATCGGGTCCGGGTGCTTTGTCTCTCCGTTGTATGTCTATTGCTTTCTCTATTTCTACATGAAGGATTTTGGGGATATCTGAGGTCTCTGCCAAATTTATTTCTTCTCGCGAGGTGTCATTGTAATCATACAGTTCTTTGTAATAGGATGTTGCAATTTCTAATATGTCTTTTCTGTCGTGGTTCCATTTTCCAGCCTTGCTTTTCATTTTTACTACCCAGTCTATAGATTTCGTTAGTTCATTGTACGTTTTTTTGACACCACCCGTTTTTATTATGTGTTTTTCAATAGTTTCCATTCTATTTCTGTTCCTATCTATTCTTATGTTTTTCTTTATTTCTTTGTTAATTTCTGGAAGTTGCTTTCTTCTATCCTTTGCGTCTTTTGTGTTAATTAAGTGGCCCCTTTGTTCTAGCAATTCTATAGTGGTAGTTGTAAGCCATTGTTTGTGTTCTCTACTGGTATTTGCAGCGAGTTTTGTTTCAGTTTTAATAATATTCTCTATCCAGTTGTATTTTTCCTGTATGTTTAGGTTATTTGTGTTTTCTTTAAAGTTTGTGAATTTATCTCTCAGACTGGCTGTTAATTGTTCCATTTGATGTTTTCCGAGCTTTACCTCTACAGGTTATTTTCTTGGTCTAGGTTTTCTTGATTTTGTTGTTTTTAATTCTGCCCTGATTAACCTGTGATTGGTGTTGAAGTTGAATTGGTTAATGACTTTGAAGTTACTGAAATAGGTATTCTTGTTCGTCATGAAGAAATCATTTTCATTTTTCGTTTTCCCGTCTGGTGAGATCCAAGTCCACATTCTTTTCTTACTTTTCTTATACATATATAGTATTTAAAATAGTAAGGTTGTTTTCTAGTGTGAAGTTCATAATTTTTTCCCCGTTTCTGCTTCTGGTTTTGTTACAGTATGTGAATGGGCCTAGTGCGTTTTCACCGGAACGTTTGTCACCAAGTTTGCCATTGAAGTCTCCCATTACTATTAAGTTTTTATGAGCGTGATTTCGGATGGCTTTATTTAATTCAAGATAAAATATATCTATTGTTTCTTCATCTGACTGTTCTGTAGGTGAGTACACTTGTATAATAGACCATGAGTCTTGGTATCCTGGTAGTTTTAAATTCATCATTGCTGTGCGTTCCGAAATGCCTATAAATCCTTCTATACAATCTGTCAGGCGTTTCTTTACAATAAAGCCAACCCCATGGTGGCCAGGAGTGGTGCCTATATGGTATAGTTAGAAATGCTGATTTGAAATAATTCTTTCTTCCAATCGTCTCACTTCGCTAAGACCAACGATGTCCTATTTGATATGTTCTAGCGCGTAGGTTAATTCTGTCAAATTTTCTTCATTTTTCAAAGTAAGGGTATTTAGTGCTGCAATAAAGTTTTTTTCTTTTCTCTTTTGGAATGTTGGAGGGTTGTGGTCTTCATTCCCCACGAGGACCAGTCGGATTGGGGGAGATTGTGTTTTTATGTTTTGTTTGTTTTCGCAGTTTGTTTGAGTTTCCGGTGTTCCGGATGTTAATTGCTATTGGTTCTTGCGTGTGGAAATATTGGTTAGAGAGTTTGAGTTAATTCTCATTACTTCGAATGCGTTTGTACTGTTATTTTTGAGAGAGCTAAGCGTTTGTTGCTTTTTGGGCTGAGTTTTTTGCGGTGACTGTGGCGAGGTGGATTGTTCCCTTTTCCTTTTATCGTTTTTGGTGCTGCTGGGTTCTTTAATTATCATTTTATCATATTTCAAAAAAGCTATGTTTCCTTTTTTCCTCTCTTCTAGTGAATGCGGTTGTAAAGCATTCCTTTTTTCTAATACTTCTTTAGAATAGTCTTCCGATATATAAATTCCGTTCAGTTTCTTTTTGTTTTTCATAATTTCGTTCTTCTTCCATTCGCTTATGAGGGAACATAGTACAGGTCTCGGTTTGTTCTCTGCTTTTAGTTTTCCTAAGCGGTTTAATTTATTTATTTCATTTTCTTCTAAATTGATGTTTAAGTCTCTTTTGAAGTTCTCTTTTATATTCTTGAATAGATCAGCTGTTGAGTTTTCGCCCTCTTCTAATCCAAAAATAATTAGGTTGTTACTTTTCTTTTCCCTTATTAAATGTTCTATCTCCTTCTCTAATTTGCCGATTTTTTCTTTTAGTTTTTCGTTTTCCTCCTTGATAGGCATTAGTTTTTTATCCATCCGATCCGTAATATTTTTAGTAAGAGATTCTGTTAATTCGATTGTCTGATTTTTCATTTCGAGTTTCATATTTTCAAATAATATTTCAAATTGTCCCTCCATAATGTCCACTCAATTTATGTGGAACGGAACGTAACAGTAAGCAGTAACTTTGGGTTTTCTTTTTTTGGCAACACTGTAGTTGATACCAATCGAACCAAGTGACAGTTAGAGTGACATCAAAGTCTCCGTGACAATATACTGACAGTTGAAGTTACGTGCAACTTAATGTCCATTTGAAATTGTCAAAATGGCGGTTGATTAATGTTCTAACCTCGGATGTTGTTGTGGATCTTCAATTTCACTTTACTGGATAGATGTAGAGAGAATTCGACGGATGATATTTCTGAATCTACCACGGCACCTGTTGTGTTGTTTTTAACGGTGTTTATGTACACATGTGGCGTAAAACTTTTTAAATCTTTAATTTCCTAGAGGTATAATCACAACGCTGTTAGCACTTTGACAACCGGAACCGGAAAACGATAATCTTGCCTATTATTAAATGAGGATATGGTCTGAGATGGCACGGAAAACCTAGAGCGGAACAAGGTTTCAAGTACAGCTGTTCGAAAATACCTATTGGTGCTTGGCGACTTTGAGTATGACAGCTAGCTAGGCGGAAATCATAAAAAATCCTACCACAACGCTATGCTTCAACACGACATTATCCTTCATCGAAAGCTACGGCTCATTGCAGGATTCGAGCCTACGTTTATTGAATTAGCGTCTATACACGCTACAATTAAGACAATCGCTTCCTATGTGTGTAAAATCTCTATAATAGTTTTGTTATGCGTACTAATATGTCTTTGGTGGAAGTATTTTAATATTTGCGTTATATTTTCTCTAATAGCATATCACTGAACGACCATATTATTCCTTTTACTAATTAGTGACGTAATAAGGAAAATAGCTTCTAAGTCTTCTACTGCGTAGGAAACATCACTTCCCTAGGGAAAACCCCAGCTTAAGGACCACGTTAGACGAAGATGTATTAATAAATTCTAAGACTGAGTAATATGCATTACAAATATATAGATACTATATAGAGATTAAAAAGTACAGACTTGTCAGTATTACAATTTTGAAAAGATGATTATTGCGAATATAATATTGAGGTGGTTGTAAATCACCTCTAACCGTAATATTTGTATAATGTGTTGTATTAACACAAGTTCTTATAATATTAGTGCAGCCACTCAAACTGTCTTACGATATTATTATTTACGTGCTTATTAGGCTCTGTCGTGTCAATATTCCGATTAAACCCTATCGATCAGAGTCTAGTCGGTGACCGTTCCGATCAGAGTCTATGATATTACTGTTTGTAAACAAATTCGTATTCCTTATTTAAGGGTCTCGCAGCTGTGGCGGGCCGATAAACTTACTCTATGCGTGTGACCCGCATAAGATCGAAATCAGCTCGATCGAGACCCCCTAGGATGCGCCCGTTTCATGAATAAGGCACACGGTTTCGTTCTTTTGTGCTTATTCCGTTAACCGTGGCATTGACATATATTTATTACATCCTGCACAGTTTAAAACAATACTTATTCCTAATAAATTATCTGTCTATTCGTTCATTAATGTCCATATTACTTATTGCTAACAATGTGACTTTCTACATACTAGAACAATATGTAATATAAACTAAACCGTAATAAATTCATGTCTTTCACTTCTTATAACTATTCAGTGTCTCGCACATGGCTCGCTGTCCGTAACAATGATATAAGTTCATTCCAAGGAAACTGAGAAAGACCGTTAGAACAATTAAACGGCTTTTAAAAGTCCATAATAAACAAATTTATACGTTAAATGCATAGTTTAGATAAGCTGCATGTCAATCAACTAAAGATAGAGAGGTGTCTAAGTTTCCGTTAACAGTTGTTTCGAGAACCACGTCATATTTCAATAGTTAGATATATACATCCATAGTGTATAAAGCTTGCCTAGATACTAACCGTAATACTGCATTGCGTCTCTGAAAACGTAATGGTTCACAGAACATGAGGGTCGGTTAAATCATCTGTCTTGAATTTCAATATACTATGTATCCTTGATTAATACTTATTTACTCTACTGTCGAAAATGGTTTGATATTAAACCTACAAAAATAGCCAAATGAACTCTCACACTCTCTGAATATACCGATAGTTACAGGTTTTTAACTAGATGCCAATAAGATTTCCTTAAAAAGTTATACCACCACCTAAATCTATAAATACAAATAAGACTGGGTTTCCTATATATCCGGGCTAATCTCCAAAACATTTAAACTGATTTAATAATTTAATAAGACGTTTATTTGCAGATAAAGGATTTTGCATTGAAAGTATGAAGTAAGCATATAAGAGTAGAACAAGACCGAAGATAGTAGCAATGGATTGTGTGAAAAGGGTTATGTGTGTAAAAAGTGTGAATATTGAGATGACAGCTAACAAAAGAGAGTTATAGGGGAAAATATGTTGGGCCCACCTTATTAGGTGGGATAAGGTAAGTATATGACGATGGTACAGGCATACGATACATCTAATGTCCTGCTGTCTAAAAAATCTCAGAGGGACATAAGTCTTAAGGCCTGTTATAGATGGTTACTCCTTTCCATAGTTTTATCTATAGCAGATTAGATCGGAATAAAATTTAACAGATATAGTTTAATATCGGTAAAAAATGTATAGGGGTTTCGTAGTAATCATAGATTAGAATTCCAAACTTGTAACGTTCACCGCTGTCTGGTTGCTCGTTCATACACCCTAAAACTTAGTAAAATAACAACATCTGTCAGGTTCTCCAGAACATTCATTATATACACGCACGTACGACTTTCTCCCAGGGTTAAGATATGGGGCTCTTCAAGGTTGGTAATGCAACAGTCATGACCTTTTTTTACATGGGGAGATCCCTAACAGATATCCATCCCGTCGGGCAGCTGAGAATGGGTTATGTCCGATTTGCACGGACTAAAACCCCATGGTGCCTTCATACACTTATTAGGCGGGGGAGCAGGGACAGCCGACGCACTGCGTCTGCTTCCCCGACAGGTGTAGGCCCTCCAAGAGGCCCTGACTGCGGTCTGAGGGGTCAAAGATGGTAGACCCCTAAAAGGGGAAGTGGGTGTTAGACCCTCAGACGAACTGTGAGAGTTGCATTGGCATAATGCGCCTCTACCACATGGGCTTGTGCAGTTTAAACTGACAGCAGTGTCATCGGTGATACCCCTGGTATTGCAGTTGTCCATTGGCTACGGTAACCATTTACTATTTGATGGGCCGTCTGCCAGTTTGCTAATTTTAGCATCAAAAATAAATCAATTAAGAAAAATAGTCCGTGATGAATGATGTTTGATTTATGATTCTAGAATATAATCCTTTTGGAGACTGGCTGAAATATCTTATATATCCATTGTATGTCTATCAAAAAATTATAAAAAAATCTATTGTGACTATAAAAGCCACGTATTTAGTCAAATATAATAAATACAATTTATATTAGCCACTCTCGAGTTTCATTATTACTCTCTTCGAACCAATCTAGGCTTCAACAAATTAATCAAAGAACATACACGGGTAAATATTGTAGTGGACGTTACCTTGTACTCCCGCCTGGAATTGATTGACCCTTACCACGTCTTACTGCAATAAAAAAGTTTGATTTTATTTCCGTGAGGTGTATGTATTTGAAAAATTTAAGTCTGGAACAGACAGAACCCCCAAACAAGGACGCATTTTTAAATTCTGTGGTTTTAGTTACTAATATTTCCCTACTTCTATTACTAGTCGTACTAGTCTTTCTATTACTAAAAAACAAACGTTTTTGTTGCAATGAGAAGTGGAAGCGGCCAGTCACATCTAGGTGGAAGTGCAAAGTAACGTCCACTATAATATATATTGATGGATTTCCGCAAAGTAACGGCTTCTTCAATCACACATTTATACGGGAACAAAGTTTCTAGTCTCAGTTACTTTTTTAATAATATCGATTATAAGGGTAACAGTAATTTAACTGCGCACATCACTATTTTACTTTTATAAATTTGCTACGAGATCAAATAAGGCAGAAGTAAGGAAGCTCAAAAGTGGATAACTTCATCAGTACGAGATTACGCGCCTTATTGCCTCATAAGCCGGCTTATAAAGGTCCGCTTACTAAAGACAAGGTGTTTTTTACTGAATATTAAATTTTTTATCTTTTACGTTTGAAACTACAAACGATAAATTTTGTTTTTGCTTATGTTCAAAATACCGTGGGAGATGTACAGGCACGTATAATATTGAAATAAAGTATAATAGACTTTTACAAAACCGTCGGAATTTTCTCGATTAATTCTCACTTTCGAGTATATGTTTCAGTAGTACCCGAAAAACTTAGTAATTGAAGGATTTTCAACTATGTAAATTACTTAACGGAACTCTTTTAATGTCACTCAACCAGTATATATAGGTACTACGAGAATAGTACTCGAGAGTTTTAAGTTTTCTCACAATGTTTTCCTTCACCGTCGATCGTAGGTATTGCTAATTAAACGCAAATTGGTAAATTACAATAAATTTGAGAACAATACATGACGTAACTTTTTTTAAGTTTCTCGTAATGAACTGTAAATCTTGTTCTTATAGTGCATACTAACTATCTGCTCCGGCTTTGCACTAGTGTAGATACTATCGAAAAAATGAGATCAAATCTTCCCTTGATAGTATTTTATTTAATCTTATGGTTAAATAGAGTAACCTTTTGCTACAGTTGAATAATTCTTTCAGCCATTTTAGGGCATCTTTGGTAAGAATGATCAGGTTGCATGGAGAAAGGAGCATTGTATTTTCTTAGTGGCCATTCTTGTATAATGCGTTCTATTCACTGAGTTTCCGCCCCGCAGTCACAGCGCGGTGATTCAATTCAACCACACCGATATTTACATTCTATACACCGCACGCGTCTAGTTCGCATTCTGTTTAGTTTGTACCAGTCACTGTGGGGCAGTTCGAAACCCTTTAATGTACCGCATGGGTCGTTGTCGCATTTTCCGCACCCAATTTTGACGCTTGCCAGGTTTTTCGCCATTCGCTCCCGACGCTGGATTCCATATCACCTAGGTCCGCAGAAATTTTGTAAGCTGGGCGTCTGGATTTTAGTCTATGGTGTGGGGGATTAAAGAACTCACTATGCACAGGGAGCCTAATGTGCTTTTTTTTCGATAAATTCTCTTAGCAAAGCCTCTTTCCTTTTTTATAGGGATATTTTTTAAGCCAATTTTTCTTTCAAGCAACCTTTACAAAGACAACAAAGAAAGAATTTGCTAAATAACCATTCTGAAGTGATGCTCTGATAGCTATAGTTTATAACTAGTTGATACCTGTGACTTTGTCTGTTTCGTTTATTATCTCAAATATATGTTTTACTAACAGAGTAAGAAACATAGGCACCATACAAGCTAACCCATTTCTCCACGGTGAGAAAACAACGTCGCTGACCGCGTAATATTTACAAGAATCATAGTAGCTACTAGCTGTGCCGGCGAATTCGTGCGTGTGGAACCTTATTTAAAAAAAATAGCTATTAATAAAATTATCTGGATGTATTAACTCCATTTACTTATCTACTTTTCTCTCGTACTTCAGTCGCGTCGTCATTAAATTTACAATAACTTTTGATAGAGAGAATCGATTTTAATGAAACAAAGACTAAATGTTACTCGAGGATATGCGTTATGTTCTTGGTGAGGTTTTATCGTGAACGCAGTACTTTAGCAGTGATGCTTGTTCAAATAAACAGACAGACATTTCTAAAAATGATAAAAATGTATTCTATTACTTATTCCTATAACTGCATAATTTTTTTTTACAAAAATCTAAAAAGTACTTTCACAAAAATCTAAAAAGTACAGCCACGTTAGATTTACATTCTTATTATATGTACAGAAGGTGTGATTAGCGTTTAAAAAAATCGTTGGTATATACCGAATACTGAACCGAATATACGATTCGATATTCAACCGGTCATAAGCAATTATGACTCATGAGTTTCTATATAAAAATAAAAGGTCAGAAAAAAGTGATAACCTACCTACCCCAGCCTTTTTTATTTCGAATCTTTTATGTTTACCCCGACATAAATATTTGGCTTCACTCCAACCGAGCCTATTACAAAACAAACTTACATTTGCGGTCAAAATCGGTTATTGTTAAACAGAAATAGACGGTTGAGAAATTACACAAGACTGTATATCAGTGTTTGTGGGAATAAGTCGTGGAAACTTTTCAAGATTGATATTTTGTCAATACTTGTAGTGGGTTCATGAAAGTTTTTACTATTGGAAAATATAGTACATAATACATAGATAAAATGTATTGTGATATACAATATTTTGATGGAAACAGGTGTAGTGTTTTTTATGTAGTGTTCTCTTTGCGTGCAGTTGACTTGAATGATTCCCATGTGTGTACTGTTTGCAAATATTAAAAGCCATCCCGATGCACCACAACATTGCGTTTTCGTCAGGAATATGTGTGACGTAGATACTACGTAATTGAGACTAGCACAGGTTCTACCGTTCTTACATTTAAAGTGATCAAAAAATATCTTAAAACCAATGTAGCTCTCGAGTACGTTATCCTCTTTGGCAGACTGGCTGTAACGCTTGAATTCATTGTAAACTAGCTGTGCCCGCAACTTCATGCGCGTGAAACATTATCTAAAATACAGTGATTAATAAACTCATCTGAATGTATTAAGTACATTTACTTATCTACTTTCCTCGTACTTACGCCGCGTGGTCATAAAAATTACAATAACTTTTGATAGAGTGAACCTACTTTAATGAAACAAAGTCTAAGTTATTCCCGAAGATATGCTTTATGATTAAAAGAAGCAAAAGTCTATGGATAATAATAATCATAGAATAGTATACATTATGACAATGACAAATTAGATAACTACTTAAATAAATACCAATTTTATTAAATGACAATTAAATAAATGTAACACCTAGTCTACGGCACGATTACTTTCTCTCTCTCTTCCCTCGTCTGTTCTATACTGTTCCCTAAAGCCGCTTGTGGTTCTCATTCTAAAATCTAAATATGTATTTTTAGACTAACTAGGATAAGATAATAGCCCCAGTACCACGACTACTGTAATACTAATAAAAAAAAATAAAAAAATTATATACACTACTACTGAGATTAAAAGAAATAATAAAGACCAGACTAAATAAAGAGGTAAAAAGAAACAATGGAAACCAAAGAAACAAAAAAGAAAAAAAAAACCAAAGTCTCGGATTACGTCCGAGGAAAGGGGGGATATAAAAAAAAAACATTTTTTTTCACGAAAATCGAAAAAGTACATACAGGTTAAATTTACATTCTTATTGTATTTATAGAAGATTGAATATGTCATACGAACAATTGAATGATCTCTTGTGTATATGAATACCATATATGGAGGTCTATTTTACGCATTCCCAGTCTTATTATATCTATTACACAGTCGAAATCAGTGTAGGCTCCTACACTAACTTTTCCCTGAACCTAGGTTTGCACGTTTTATTCAGAATGAAGAATAAGCGCTTCAGGCTGGTTTTACCACTCCTAGACTACAATTGATTAAAATGTGGTAATGATGACTTATCACCGTAACTTCGTTTGAGTCGTTTTTTGATATATCCAGAACGAAAAAAACTATTTCCTTTCCCATGCTCCAGGGCACTGTATTCGGTTCAAAAATTTAGTTGTGAAAATTTCAAACTGTTCTCTTAAACATAATCTATTTGGTTAATGGATTAAAACCACAAAATTGCATTATTATACGCAGCCTTTTATGTTTACTAGGTCGGCGTGACACTAGATAATGGGAAATTATTACTATATTATGCATACATCATTACATAGTATAATTTATTATAGTTTATTAATTATTAATTAATTATTAATTTTATTAATTATTAATTAAGTTTATTAATTATTAATTTATTATTATAGTATTGAAACAAGAGACAGCTGATGTGTTAGTAATTAACTTTTATATAGATTTTGAAAACAGCCCATGGTATTTCTTGATAATGTATCTGTCTACAAGTGAAAGAATATTGAATATCGGTTAAGAGTTTTTCGACTATATCCATTACAAACATTAAAAAAATTCTCTTTAAATTTACATGCCTATAGATACTTTTTTAAGTTTATATAATTGACAGATGGAAATAAATCATGTTTAATATTACTATTCGACGAAATCTATTTATTGCCTACCATCAACATTCAATCTCCTAGTAGAATATCCTATATTATCTTAAATAAATAATTATCCGTAAAAATACTTTAAAGACATGTAGGGGCTTCGGCATTATTACGTCGGGGTCACCACTGTAGGTGCCTCGGCATCACGTCGGGGTCACCACTGTAGGTGCCTCGGCATCACGTTGGGGTCACTACTGTAGATGCTTGGCATCACATCTGGGTCACCACTATAGGTGTATCGACATCACGTCGGGGTCACCACTATAGGTGTATCGGCATCACGTCGGGGTCATCACTGTAGATGCCTCGGCGTCACGTCCAATCTCCACTGTAGGAGTCCAGACTGACTTGGACAGCGTAATAATGAAGCTCGGAATGCGTAAAAAAGACTGTTTCATTTTAACTCCATATATGTTATTTATACACATAAAAGATCGTTCAATTGTTTGAATACCATATTCTATCACTATCACTACATATTATAAAACAAAGTCCTCTGCCACGTATGTCAGTCTGTCCACAATAAACTCAAAACCATCTGAACGCATATTGATGCGATCTTCACCAGTAGACAAAGTGATCCATGAGGAAGGTTTAAATATATAATTTGTCAAGGTTTTCTTTATTCTCTGAGGAATAACCGTCCGCTCGGCCCGCTAGATTACAATAAAATCAAACTTTTCAGCCAGTCCGTTAAAGTGGATGACATACTCGAGAGCTACAGACATATCTATAAATAGCTTTAGTTACTTTTGTAACATAAAAAAATATTTCCCAAACAGTTTCTGGCTGTAAAAATAATGCATATTACCTGCCAAGTTAAAACGACGCGAATAAACTGAAAAATAAACTTAATAAATGTGTTTGTCGGATAATAAGAAATGAACCGAGAACAACAAAGGGAAGAGCTGTTTACGGGCAGTAAAATGTATGAGTCGCTTTCCCCGCTTCATTTGGCCGACGATGTGAATGGCCGTAATTTCTTACGTTCGTACAATCTGCAGAGTTGTTTGCAGTGAGTATTGTACGCGGCGTTGGTCGACAGGGCACTAATCTTGTACTGCGGTGTGTTGGAAATGAGGAAATTGCTACAATAATTTGTTAAAGGATTTTATTTACTTTCTTACGTTTATTGCAACTTACCATGATTTTTATTAAGATGTTATATAACATACATATGTGTGTTATTGTTATATTATTTTGACGATATTATAACATATGTTTTCTTTATAACGTACCATAAAATAAGTAGGTTTTAATATAAAAAAAATATATTATTTTTATTTCATACATATATGTCAATAAAATTATATAGATCTGCCGTTGTATGTACATCACGCAATTTTTTTTCGATTTTGTTGCTTTCGCACATAGAACATTTGGAATTAACAATATAAGGGAGAGAGGGGGTGATCGCAATCTGATACGATTCACTACTCTTTCCCTTGACGTGTTATGGTCATGCCAAC
Organism: Antheraea yamamai; assembly: GCA_036509395.1. NCBI lineage: Eukaryota > Metazoa > Arthropoda > Insecta > Lepidoptera > Saturniidae > Antheraea > Antheraea yamamai. Next base: position 11,883,060 of record AP028437.1, on the reverse strand, counting down.
ATTATATAAAAGTCACCAAGATTTTTCAGTATTTTAATTTTGCTCCTTAAACACTTGGCCTTATCTCAAAAAAATATATCATGATATCTGCATTTAAGATAAAGTTTTTAAATTTTTAAAACATTACAGATTTCATTAGCACTACAAAAGACTACAGGAATTTTGTATGCAAAGTATATCTTTATTTTAATAATAATAATAATATAATTTATTTCAGACTCATCGTTACATCCATATCTGTGGGTACAATTACAGGTCTAAAAAAATAGTATTAGTAATAATAATAAAACAGAAAAATAAATTATAAACAAAAACACAGGTCACAGGATATAACATTAAGTGGCAGGTCCGAGTGGAACCTCCGGTGATGGAGGAAATTCACTGTACGACTGCATGTAGCCGTATCCAGCGAACCAGCATCGGAGAGTCCCACCGGTCCACAAGCGCACGTAGTATGCTGTTGGGACTGCTGCGCGTGCGACGCATGATAGAAGCGCACCGTTTGCGCATGATCGCCGCAAAGCCGTCAATATCAGCATCTGCGAACATCGCGGAGGCGCTGCAGTAGCGCGGCAGCCCCATCAGCATACGGAAAGCGTTATTATATTGAACGCGCAAATCACTGTATGCCCACTGCGTATAGTCAACCCACAGGCTGCAAGTGTAAAAGGACTGACAGTACGCTTTAAAAAGTGCAAACTTAACAGTCTCTGTACACCGTGAAAACCTGCGGGCCAACATATTGCATCGGTTAGACAGCACCCTGCACTCCCTATCCACGTTCACATTATCCTTAAGGTCCTTCGTGACCCAGTCGCCCAATTACTTAAATTGCTCGATTTTGTTTAGAGCTGTACCACATAAAGTGAAATTCGGAACGAGATTATATCGTTTGTTATCCGGCATGAAAAACATTATTTCACTCTTTCCCACGTTATATTTAAGTCCATGAACCACCGCGTAGGTCTCACAAATTTTCAGGAGCCTTTGTAAAGCGCCGATGAAAGGGCTCAGGCACCATATCATCTGCGTAACTGATGTTATTCATACACACTCCGTCTATATGACACCCAATGCCGGTGTTGCTGAGCTCGTCAATCAGTCGGTTAACGTATAGATTGAAAAGCGTAAGAGAGGTAAGTCCCCCCTGCCTCACCCCGCAATTCAGTCCATACTCCTCCGAAAGTGAACCTGCCCACCTTACAAAGTTCTTTTGGTTCTTATACCAATACATAAATAATAACACGATTTCTCCAGGTAGACAAGTTTCATGCTTTAATTTATCCCAAAGAATATCGTACGAAACCAGATCGAAGGCTTTCGATAAATCGAGATAAACAGCATATATTGGGGTCTTTCTACTCGTGTAATAAATACTGCACAGTTCGCTTGAGGCACAGGATAGCACTCTCGGTGGAAAGACCGGGCCTGAATCCAAACTGCGCGTCATTTAGCGAGACGTGTTTGTCCAAGTGCTGACTCAGCAGACTGTCCAGTACTTTAGCGCCCACTGTGGCTAGAGAAATTTTAAATTTTTTAATATTTTTTTCTATGTATATGAAATATATTGTTAAGATAAACAACTCAGAGGAAGTCGTGGGTATCAGCTAGTTTTCAGTAAGAATACGAGTACCTAGAATGATCAAGAAAACGATGTTCTACGTTAAGCTGCGGTAAGTAAATGATATTCGCGTGTTTTTAATTGGTTCAGGATATAATGCAATAAAACTCTAAAACATAACAAAGAAGGCAAACTAAAATATATGATAAAGTAGACGATAAATTAGGTCACGTCAGTATTTTCGATTTTTGACCGATTTTAATGGAGTATGTCAGTGGTACTCAACCTTTTTTAAAGGGGCTACAAACACGTTTCACTCATGGTTTTGCGGGACGCAAACTACAAATATTTAGATTGTAGATCTAGAAAAAAAATTGGACGAAGAGTCTCGTAGAGCAAAAGTAAATATAGCACGTTCTTATAACCGTGAAATAACTGGTGATATAATAATGTCATTTCACTGCTACATAATTATGTTAAAACAGCTAATGCCTAACAATAAGCTTGTTTAGTTGTGTGTTTAGTATCCTAATCATACTATAAACCATAATACGCACTAATAACATTGTATATTATGGTTCTATTCATCTCATTTGTATGCAATTGGCGTAAATGTTGTACAGTTGTGTGCGATTGGATACGTGTCTAATATAGCGGATAACACCTGTCTATAGACATGCGGGGATTGTACGTAGCATTTGTCCCAATAATGACAATATCATTGAATCTTGGTCTTCTATTTGTTTTAATGAACATACTAAAATCTAAAGTGATGTCAAATGAGGTATGAAGTTGTGCTAAGTTTATTAAACTTATATTTATGTATACAACGAAATACATGACATAAATATTTCCATTAATAAAATTGTCCTCTATATTGGGTTATAGATTTATCTCCTACAAAAATCACAACGTGTTGAAAATTTACAAAATTTCAGGGATATCAATAACCATAACTGATATTATAAACTAACATTTGCTCGTGACTTCCCATTGATGTTGATTTGATTGGTCTTTCGGGAACAGTAATTTTTTTCTAGTTGAAAGGTGCCTCCTGTTTTTTTTTACCTCTAATAACGTGAATGCAAAAGTATGCAAAATTGTATGATGTGTAGTTGAGTAAGGTGTGAAAGTATAACAAACGAACAGACTGACTTTCACATTTATATTGTCAAGAGAACAGCAAAGGATATAGGGTAACTTTTAAAGGATAAGAGTACGCGAACTAAAGCTAGTGTTGTATATTTCCACACGTTTGGGTCTTTCGTCAATGTTTTTATTTACCTTCACCAACAATAAAAGGGTGTGCCATCCTTATCCGGTCAGTGTTTCACTGCATTTACAACTGTATTCCAATAACTTTGTCAATTCTCAATAGATTACAGAGAACTTTTTTGATTCATAAAGCTCACGCTTTTACTATTTATTCTGGCTATTTTTTAATAACTAAATCGACGAAATGATCACCTTTATTGGTGTTACACGATAGAGCTCTTTTCCTTCCGTTTTGCATCACATTGACCAGCGTCTCGGGCGATATCGCTACCATTTCGGCTCGGATATTGTCTTTGAGCTCTTCAATGGTCTTCGGACTGTTGGCATAAACTTTACTCTTCAAAAATCCTCACAAGAAGAGGCCCGGTGGCGTCATATTCGGGGATCTTGGTGGCCAGTCAATACCACTTTTTTTCGATACTACATGTCCCGGGAAGTTCTGATGCAAAAAAATTATGGTTGAGAGATTCTTTCGGTGTGTAATGATGCATGGCTGAAATTATACTGAAAATAAGTCTCTAAAACTCGTTCAAAAGCACGCAGATCGGTTGAGACTTGTCGAAGATGTTTAATTGTTTCACTGACCAGATGAGGATGGCGCACCCGATATATTAGTAAACAAGTTCTAATTATTATTGTAGGGTGCTTTTTGGTTGGTAGGATAAAACAATTGAATCCGACAAGACACCAACCACCATTCACAAGGCATAATATCTAGTACCACAGTATACGTAACCGTAAGGCGTTTCGGAATATGTCGGTCTAAGTAAGGTAGGCGAAGTGCAAATCACTTGAGCATTAAACACAGCGACGTCACTATACCACGTTACCACTAACACAAAAATTGCAACTCTAAATAACCTAGCAAGTTTCAATTCTCATTCAATTTTCAAGCAAATAATCTCGGAATAACTAAAGTATACGTATAACCATAAAATCGAGCGAGCCATCCAATCCTACGCATTTCACGCTCCGGGAGGCGTCCGTAACTTTAACAAGATAAGCCGGGCTTGCTGGTCCGGAAGCCGGTGGAGTATCGGGCTGTCGACAATATTGCTCCTCGGAGTATTCTTAGATGATTACGATTTAAATTTACTCTAAGCCTTAAATGCCATTAATAGGGTTTACATAAAATATGAAAACCGATTCACCGTAATGGACTTTAAATATTGTTATGTTCAAGATAAGTCTGTTCATTTACAGTTTTAAGCATACCGGTAGTCGAAATTCGTTCATAATTCATAAGGTTCAGGTTTTTTGTCAAAGAATAGTGTAGGTTAGTTGATTTAAGGATTGTGAAATATGATGAATAGAGATTTAAAATTGAAGGCGTCGATGGAGAGGAAATAATAATTCTTTTCAGACTTTTTTTGACCCTCTAAAATCGATTCTAGTACATTAACCCTTGGACTATCCAAAACAATAGGGGTTAAGATTCATACAAACGATTATGATAATCTAGTTAACAGACTGCTGTTAAAAAAGTTACCGTATTTATTATAAAATTTGAATAATTTTAACAATAGCAAATTATATTATAGAATGTAACATTATAATTAAAAAAAAATGGCTAGATATTTAAAAAAGATGATTTGCTATTTTGAGATATGGGTATTAAAAAATCAACCCAAAGGTTAATTTTTCAAGTTTCAATACTAATGCAAAACACGAACTATTTCCAATTTTTTATTGGTACCACTAAAGCCTGTCAAGAGATATAGATAATCTAAAGACCTACTTATAGCCTATAAATAATTCAATAGATGAGGTGTTAGAAGTGAGGCGTATACCTGTGTTGTTACTTCGTCTCAGTAAACGAAAACTCTAGTCGACATAAGTTTCATAACGAAATAAAGAGATTCTGCGCAAAGAAAGAAAAATGCAAACCTACTTTAAACACAGTCTACAGTGAACGAAAATGCACAGTCACGCTCGGTGTGGTAACGCTGAATCGTGTTTACTCGGCTCCACTCGACATCAAGTGCGTTCACGTCGGTGAGGTACCGAAACGTGTATATTCGGCTACATCGTGTATACACTGACCATGTTTACTGTCTGACAAAAAGTGCGTCATTCCAATAGTTACATTTTTATAATTACACCAGCTTCTGCCTGCGACTTCGTCCGCGTGGAGTACTCACTTTGGGATAACGCTAACACGCAGCGGAAGCTCTCAAAGGGAAAAAAAACTTGATTTTGAAACATTCCTTATTGATGCTCCGCTCCTATTGGTCTCAGCATGATGATATTCTATAGCATTCCTCGATAAATGAGCTATCTAACACTGAGAGAATTTTTCATGTCGAACCAGTGGTTCCTGTCATTAGTGCGTTTAAACAAACGGCTCGGCATTATAATGTTAGTATAGATATTATAATAATAATATAATGTATGTTATGTATATAATAATCTCTATAGTATTTCAAGTGTTGTGCGAACTTATTAAATATTACTATTATATAGTTACATGTAAATATAGATAAGTCTGTATGAACTTTAATGTACGCATAATGTAATGAATTTATGTATTTATTTATAAGTCTTCACTTCTATTATGTGGTCATAAGAACACACTCACTTTAATTTTACTACGAAAGTTAACTCAAGAATAACTTTTGTAAATCCACCCTGATACCAACAAACAAGAATATAATTCTGTGTCAGAGATTCAAAGTAAAATTGAAGATAAAAATAACCTTTATTCCCAATCTTCTTAGTAAAAGTTTCTTGTGTCAGAAATTGTATTAGATATCTACATTCGCACCTGCCTCGTCACAGGATTGTTTATTTAAGATTAGATCGAAACCCGAACGATCGCGGCAAAGTTCCAATCCTATGATCCGTCCACTGAGCCGCGTGCTTTCATTGTCTTGAACTGTGATTCTCAATACTAATTGATTTTACGCCCCATTGTTAAGCGATAATTGTTATAGTATACTAGCTGACCCAGCCATGCGTTGCTATGGCTCAGTTATTGAAGAAGAAATACAAAATTAAAACGTGGCGCATCTACGAGATATCCACAACAGTTGATCCTACAATTTTCTATCAACAAACGAACTAATTTAAAGCGCCATCTGTTCGAGACTGATGTAAGTTAGAATTAATAACAATAATCAACAGTGACAAACTTTAATTTGTTATTAAAAATATTCAGGCCATTAATCGAAATATAAATTGTACTATCTCTCAAGTTGGACCAAATTATACATAAATGCGAACTTTCATGAAGATCGGTTGACTAGTTTCGGAGTTCATCGTGGACAAACATCATGCCGCTGGATTTTTATATTTTTAAAGTCTTACTTCTTTATTAAACTATCCACATCAGCTTCGTTTGATACTAGCTTTTGCCTGCATATTCACTCCCATTGACCTATACATACATACATATACACACATCAAAAAAGTCTAAGCAACATGCGTGATATTACAAATTTTACCATTTATATTAATTAATTTCTAAGTATTTACTCAAACAAAGTGCGTAGATAAGTAAACTTTTTTGTTATTGATGACATACTGGCTGGTTGTAAAAAAAATGTGATTATGTTTTGTTTTTTCATAAAATTCAAATGACTGCGAATTTGTTTGAATTTAAGTGCGTTTAAATTGCTACGTTTAGTCTTGATTTTATAATTTTACCAACCATTTAAATAAAGTTAGCGACAAAATTGAATTGTTAGATATTCTTTACGTCATGAAGCGACGTCATTTGATGGCAGATGAAATGCAAAGAGCTGTAGGGATGTTGCAAGCGGGAAGTAATCAATCTCAGGTATCTCGACATTTTGGCATTCATAGAAGTGTTATTTGTCGTCTTTGGCAGCGCTACAATAATACAGGAGAACTCGCTGAATAGCATCCAGGCCGTAAAAGGAGTACAACCACTCGGCAAGTCCGGTACATACAACTGACTGCAAGACGCCAGCCGATGTTAACCGCTCGGGAGATAAGTTTGAGGCTACAAATTTCAAGTGGTGTTGATGTAAGTCCTCAAACTGTGCGAAATCGACTGCATGAGTACGGCCTACGAGCTCGACGCCCAATCAGGTGCCCACCGATACGTCACGGGAATCGCGCTCGTCGATATGAATGGTGTAGAGAACGCATAACATGGACCCAGGAACAATGGGATAAAATTATGTTTTCCGATGAGTCGCGATTCGGGTTTAAGCCTGATACAAGAAGGGTGCGAGTGTATCGTCGGCCCGGAAATACTGAAAGGCTCAGGTTCGTTCAGGAAGTTCATCCATACAGCGGCTCAACAGTTATGTTATGAGCGGGTATTATGAAGAACAGGCGAACTGAGCTCGTTTTTGTAAATGGAAACATGAATGCTGAAGATTACATTGAGGATATTCTCAGACCTTATGTCTACCCATTTGCACAAACCTTTGGCTCCGATTTTAGGTTAATGCATGACAATGCGCGTTCACATACAGCTCGGCGAACCAGTGAATACTTTGCAACGGTATTGCCCTGGCCTGCACAATCGCCAGATCTCAACCCCATCGAGCACGCATGGGACATGCTCCAGAGACGTGTTTTGAAGGACTTGGACGGAGCGACAACAACCCAACAGCTGAAGGATTTGCTACAATTCCATTGGGAGCGAATACCGCAAGATGACATAAATAGTCTCATTAATTCAATGAATAATCGTTGCCGACAAGTTCTGAATAGCAGAGGAGCCCATACTTTGTATTAAATTGTTCTATTCTTTCACAATAAATACATTTTCTTTAGAAATTTCATTTTGTAAGAAAAAAGTTTAGTTTCTTATGTATCTTAGTTTCTACAGTATATTCTAATATTGTTCATCTCTGTTATTAAATGAACTTATAAAGACAACAGCTGTTATTTTTACATCATAGAACCCTAAAGGTATTATTTTAAAAATAAAATACAACGTTATAATGTGAAGAACCATCCTAAAATTTAAATTAGTACATGTTGCTTAGACTTTTTTGATGAGTGTATATAAAATTTGACCTATTTCTCGGGAACACTACTTTTTCTGGCTGAAAGATACGTTATGCCCTTTTCTGTACTCCTGACAATCTGTATGCACAATTTCATGACTATAAATTGAGTAGTTAAAGTATGAAAGTGTAACAAACAGATAAACTGACATTCGTATTTATAACATCAGTTAATATTTATTTACCAAGGTCTATAAACAACTGTAACATCAGAGGTTGCTGCTATTATGTTACCGAAATTAAAGAGCGTATTTTAAACTGTTTTTGAAGAGTCCTATGTTGTAACTGGAAGTCGTGGTGGTATAGTAATTTGTTGGAATATCAACCCGATTTCCGCAGGGTCGAAACCCGACATGTACCAAAAAAAATCGGAATCCGCGTGCTGTTACTAATTTAAATTGGTAATACTATCGGCTGAACTATGGTAGAGCCACGCTGAAGTTATTACTGGTTTCTGCATGAATGGGTCGGCTCGTCCGGGGTAGTACCACCCTCTCACAGAAAACTGACGTGAAGTAACAATGCTTGCAAGGAAATGAAAACAATAAAAAAAAAATTACACAGATTTAACACTCCGCAATTATAACATATGATAATAAAGATACAGGGAAGTAGAAAAACAAGGTCTCGGATTACGTCCGAGGTAAAGGGGGGACTATAAAAAAAAAATATACACGCTTTTTTACACTTGTTCAGCGAAATGACTGCAGAATACCTAATGGGCACGGTACAGTTCAAAAACAACCATGACTGACGGTGTTAAATTCAAGCGATCAAAAGTCTTCACGCCTCGTTTGAAGGATTCGATATCGACATAGAAATTAGAACTCTCTGCGAAGGTCAAAATATATGCGAGGAAGATTGTGTTGAAATTAATTAAATGGCAAGACTGTTAATTGCTTATTTGAAATTGTATCCTTCAAAAATTTAATGCTTTATAAAGGAGTAACTACCACCGATTATAAAGTACTTGGTGTTTAGGGTTCGCATTTTTTTTTATGTCATAAGAGGCAAATGAACAGGTGAGTCACCTGATGTTAAGTGATTACCGCCATCCATAGACACTAGCAACACCAGGGGAGTCGCAAGTGGGTTGCTACCTTGTGTTTGGGGGAGGGAGAGAGGGGGGAGCAGTGGAAGGAGAGAGGAGGAGAGGCGAGGTGGGCCCCCAGCGCTCTCACTGACCAAACGAAACGCAACAATGCTACCACTGTTACTTCACGTCGATTTTCTGTGGGTCGGGTGGCACTACCCCGGGCGAGCCGACCCATTCATGCTGAAAGCAGTAATAGCTTCACCGTGGCTCTACCACCTATCAAAACTAAGATAAAAATTGTGCTGTTGTATTGTTTGTTTTACTGTTACAATTTTCTAAAATTAGGCACTGCGGTAACGTTTCCGCAGTTGAAGCTTGAGATTACAACTCCTAGTATGTCAATAATTACTGATTAGGGAGCGCGGAGACGCACTTTGAGAAACTGTGACTTGCAACTTTGTTCATTAACAATGGATACGGTTAATGAAATAATAACACGAGTAATCGAAAACTTCCTAAAGTTTTGTTTGCTGCGTACGTGTTTGAAATATAACAAGAATGGATTAAGGATATTAAGTATTTCAAAATCAATTATTTTATAGGTATAGATTATTCTTAACTATAAGGCATTTTGAAGTGAAAACTTCTTTAGGCGTGTAGAGCGGTATTTTTGGCAGGAGATAAATTTATAATTTCGCGTCATGACATGCTATGTAACCATGACCAGCCGTATTACGCTTCTGAATGTATTAAGTCGATTTACTATCTAAATGTTTTCGTCCTTAAGTCGCGTCGTCATTAAAATTACAAGAACTTGTGATAGAGTGAACCGATTTTAATGAAACCAAGACTAAATGTTACTCGAGGATATGCTTTATGATTTTCTTGGTGAGGTTTTATCATGTACGTAGTACTTCAGCAGTGATGCTTGTTCATACAAACAGACAGACAGACAGTAATTTCTAAAAATGATTGAAAAGTAGTTTATTCCTTATTCTAAGATACCAATTTTTTTCACAGAAAACTAAAAAGTGCAGACCCCTTAGATTTACATTTTTATTATATGTAAAGATTTATAATTACAGTTAGCCAATATAAAAAAATCATAGATTTGGATCACATAATTACAGTCTTTTCAACCTAAATATTGTACACGCGAACAATTCACCTTATTCTATTTAAATTCTAGGTCATTCCCAATCTAAGTAGGATATCTCGACTAAGTAGACCACATTTTGTAGAGTTCTCTGAATAATATTCTAAAGATAAACATAACATAGAAACGTTTCGATGTTAAAATAGCTAACTTTGCTATGTAAATTCCACAGCTGAGTGCATTCTGGATTCACTTCCGAGATCTCTGTAAATAGCTATGACTTTTAATGGACAAATGAATGGAAACTAAAAAGATTACATACGTTTGTTTAGTATTTTTATGAGATTAGTTGAAGTTATTGTGTCTAATATAGAATCAGATAAATTACAACACCAAATGCCTAGTAAAGTATGCATATCATAATTAATATGATACATATCGTGTTTGAAACGGGTTATAATAAATATTCGTTCCATTTTAAACTAATTCATGGTACTGGGCTATATATTATAACATGCATATACCTAAGAGTTAATGTTTTAATTAGAAATTCCAGTGTAATTTCGTCGGTGGGTTTGAAATTTCGTCTATGTGTTTTTGTATACAGCAGGTCTTGTCAGAAAATCACCGCTGCAACGTTTGCACTCGCAAGCCTGAAGCCTTATGCTGAGACAAAGACCTTTTTGACTCTATGAAAAACTTAGTTCTCTCTTGAATTATTTTGTGTATATACTTTAAATACATTTACTTTTACATTTTTACTTTTTTTTTTTAACTTTTTGTGTAAATATGTTATACATGTTTCAAATAAGTGATTCTTCATTTTTATTGTTCAAAATTTATTCTGTGCTATCTGCTGTTGTTATTATAATCTATATTTTCTTCGCAGCCTTTTTTTCTCGTAGACCACTTTCGAAATGTTGCTGGTTCCGGTAGACCCCTTGCAGCTACATTTGTATCATATTCTCAAAACGGCGCCTTGTAAGTCTCGACACGTTGTACTGAATATGATTTTTTTCCAGACTGACTACGCTATTCACCTAGCAAGGTCTTAAGAGCTTCACCGGACTACTAAGGCGAGCGCTTAAGGCACTCAGCCGATTTTATTTGACAACTAGCTCAAGGGTGCACGGCACACCTCGGCTTGGGCTGTTGCCTGATACATGCAATTCGCGACCTATCTTTTTTTTTTTTTTTTTTTTTTTTAACGTGGGGAAATCCCTTATGGATACCCACCCTCCCGGGGGAGAGAGTGGGTTATGTCCGAGTCGCACGGACTAAAACCCCACGGTGTACCGACAGACCGTTCTGTGGGGGCGGCAAGGGATCGTTCAAGGTAATCAACCTTGTAGAGCCGCCCCCACGGTCCGCCCGGCGGAAGGTGACCGCCGGGCTCCTACCTATAGAGGGACAGACCGGGTACACGCCGGCTGCCCCCCCTCGTCCGCCGGACCTGTGCAATGAGGAGATGGGCCCCCCGGCCCATCCCCTCGGGTCCGGCTACGGTGGCAGGAGGAGTTGGGCAAAGCGCCGCCTCCTCCTGCCAATCCTCCGTTGGCGGAGACGGCCACTCAGAGGGTCTGCCTCGCGGGCCCTCTCCGCCGCCTCCTTCTGCGAGATGACCTCCTCGCAGAAGGAGGCCATCGCTCGCCAAGCCTGTTCGCTGCCGAGCATGACCGAAACCACGCTCGGCAGCGATAAGTCCGGTCCTACCGCCGCCGCCAGAATGCGGCGCTGCTCTCCCCACGCAGCACACTCAGACAGAGTGTGCTGCGCGGTATCTTCGTCAGCGCCGCACTCGTGGCAGGCGGCGGTCGGCTCCCTGCGCGCAATCTGGTGCAGGTACCACCCGAAACAACCGTGTCCGGTGAGTACCTGCACCAGTCGGAACGTCAGGGAGCCCCACTCCCTACCAATCCACTCCCGCAGGACCGGGCGGACGGCGTCTACGGTAAACCGCCCGAACCGCTCGTCCGCCAGGTCCTGCTTCCATCTTTCGACGGCGTCTCCCCTGAGACGCCGTCTCTCCACCTCTACCTCCCTGGGAGCTGGAGGCTCCCCCCTTCGCTTCCTCGCCGCCGTGAATTCGTACACGGCGGCGAGAACTCCTGCCTCCAGCTCCCAGGGTAGGGAGCCGGCGAGCGTGAAGGCCGCCGCTGAGGACACCGTCCGGTACGCCCGGATCGCCCTCAGTGCCACCGTGCGCTGCGCATTGCGGAGCGCGTGCACGTTGGCGGCACCGAGGGCGTCGGCCCAGACCGGTGCCCCGTAGGCGGCCATCGCCCGCACGACTCCCATGTAGAGTCGGCGGCACCCGGCGCCAGGCCCCCCTATATTAGGGAGCAATCGGCCGAGTGCCGCCGCCGCCCCAGCAATTCGCGGTCCGAGCCCCGCAAAGTGGGGCTCGAACCGCCAGCGCCCGTCCAGGGTGAGGCCCAGATATTTCATCTGGGTCCCCACCCTGATCCGGGCGCCCTCCACCACTATGTGGGCCCCTGGTGGTTTTTTTTTTTTTTTTTTTTTAGCGTGGGGAAATCCCTTATGGATACACCACCCTCTCGGGGGAGAGGGTGGGTTATGTCCGACTCGCACGGACTAAAACCCCACGGTGTACGTCTGCCGCTATAGTTGGGGCGGCACGAGATCTCTATAGACTTCATCGTGCCACCCCAGCGGTTGGCCCAGCAGCGAAAGCGCCGCCGCCGGGCCCCGTCCTGTTAGGAGACAGCCGGGTACACACCGGCCATCTCCTCCGTCCGCCGGATCTGTGCAATGGGAAGATGGGCCCCCCGACCGACTCAAACTGCCGCCTCCTCCTGCCTGTCCTCCGTTGGCGGAGACGGCCACTTTGAGGGTCTTCCTCACGGACCCTCTCCGCCGCCTCCTTCTGCGAGACGACTTCCTCGCAGAAGGAGGCCATTGCGTTCCATACATCCTCACTGCCGAGCATGGCCGCAACCACGCTCGGCAGTGAGAGATCCCGCCCTACCGCCGCAGCCAGAGTGCGACGCTGCTCCTCCCACGCAGCACACTCAGACAAAGTGTGCTGCGCGGTGTCCGGGTCAACGCCGCACTGATGGCATACGGCGGTTGGCTCCCTGCGTGCCATCCGATGCAGGTACCAACCGAAGCACCCGTGCCCGGTCAGCACCTGCACCAGACGGAACGTCAGGGAGCCCCACTTCCTCTGATTCCATTCCGGCAGGACCGGACGGACGGCGTCGATCGTGTATCGACCGTAACGCGCGTCCGCCAGGTCCTGCCTCCAACTCTCCATCCTCGCTTCTCTTTCTTTCCTTCTTATTTCCTCTATTTCCCTGGGAGCCAGAGGCTCCCTCATCCGTTTCTTAGCCGCCGTATAAGTATATACGGCGGCAAGCACCTCCGCCTCTAGCTCCCAGGGAAGGGAGCCAGCCAGCACCATGGCCGCCGCCGAGGACACCGTTCGGTACCCTCGTATCACCCTCAACGCCACGGTACGCTGCGCAGCTCGCAGCGCACGGATATTCGTGGCGTTGAGGGCGTCGACCCACAACGGTGCCCCGTAGGCAGCCATGGACCGAACGACCCCCATGTAAAGGCGGCGGCAGGCGGCACCCGGCCCCCCCGTGTTGGGGAGGAGTCGTCCGAGTGCCGCTGCCGCCTTGACTATGCGCGGTCCGAGCCCCTGAAAGTGGGGCTCGAACCGCCATCGTCCGTCCAGGGTGAGGCCCAGATACTTCATCTGGGTCCCCACCCTGACACGAACGCCCTCCACATAAATGTGGGCCCCTGGAGGTGGCCCTCGCCGAGGCCCATGGAACATTAGGGCCTCGGTCTTCTCGAGAGCCACCTCAAGGCCCAGTCTCCTGATGCGCCCGACCACGAGCGTAACGGCTTCCGTGGTCAGGCGCATCAACTCACTTAATTCCCCCCCCCTGGGCTACGACTAGGGTGTCATCCGCGTAGCAAATGAGGCGCGCTCCAGAAGGGAGCGCGCCGCGGAGCACCCAGTCGTAGCCCATGTTCCACAGGAGCGGGCCCAAGACCGACCCCTGTGGAACCCCGCAAGCCGTATGGCGCCGGACCATCTGCCCTCTGGCGTCTACGAAAGCGACCTCTCTCCCGTCCAGGTACGCCTCCAACAGCCGCCGCAGGTACGGGGGCACTCCGAAAAAGCGGAGCGCCTCCCGTATAACACCATGCGGCAGACTGTTGAAGGCGTTGGCGATGTCCAAGGACACCGCCAATATTCTATCGCCTTGAGAGGTCGCCTCCGTGGAGACCTGTTTAAGGAGGGTCAGAGCGTCCAACGTGGAACGCCCTGACCGGAAGCCGAACTGCGCGTCCGACAAGTTCGGCCCCACTTCCTCAAGATGCCGGACGACCCGGGATGCAACGATCCTCTCCAGCACCTTCCCGGTGTCGTCCAGCAAAACTAGGGGCCGGTACGCGGACGCGCAGTCCGGGGGGCGGCCTTCCTTTCTTATGAGGCAAAGCCGTCCCGTCTTCCAGGGCTTCGGGAACTGTCCGACCGCAAGACAGCGGTCAAACAGCTCCCGAAGCCACCCTCCCAGATGGTCCAACGCTATGGCTAGCACCCGGCCCGGGACCCCGTCGGGGCCGGGTGCTTTGCGCCCGGTGGCGCGGAGGCGCTCAATCGCCCTCCCCATCTCCTCCTCCGTGACCGGGGGAGGGATGACCGGCGCCTCCTCTGCCACCTGAGCAGGAGGCATGGGAGGAGGGGCTAATTCCGGAGGGCCGGGGAACAACGCTCCCACGACCCTCTCAACCACCACCGGCTGGAGAGTCTCCGTTGCCGGGGGCGCCTGGCCCCGGAATTTCTTCCGGGCCAGCTTGTACGGGCGCCCCCACGGATCCCTCTCCAGCTCCCGGAGCATCTCCTCCCATGCCTGCTCTTTCGCCCGGCTGATGGCGACCTGCAGCGTCTTCCTGCAGGTCCTGTAGTCGCCATACAGCCGGGCCTCCTCCTCGGAGTCCCTGTTGGTGCGTCTCCGACGGCTGCGCCCGTACAGCCGCCGGGCCGCGGAGCAGGCCGCACGAAGTTCCGCGATTTCGTGCGACCACCAGTACACCGCCCTCCTCTTTGGACGGTGTACGCTCCGCGGCATCGACGCGTCACAAACCTCCGTGAGAGCTTCACGGAGGCGGGCTGCAGACGCGTCGATATCACTGTCCGGGGGGGACATGGACCAGGCCTGGACGATGGCCGCCTCTACCGCTAGCTCCCGGTCGAGGCGGCTCATCGCCCATCGGGGGAACGTAGCACCCCTCCGGGGGCGGGTTACCGGCTCATTGTGGGAGGTAGAGACCTCGAATCTGATGTATCGGTGATCCGATAAGGTCTCCACCTCCTCCATCACCCTCCCCCCCCGGACCCGGCGTGCGACAGACGGGGTAGCAAACGATAGGTCCACTATAGACCCCCCGTTGTGTCGCACGCACGTGTAGACGCTCCCCCGGTTGAGGAGGGACAACCCATGTTGGGCTGCCCACTCCTCAAGAGCCTCACCACGTGGGTTCGTGGCCGTCGCTCCCCATGCCCTCGATTTGGCGTTAAAGTCGCCCATTAGAACGATGGGGAGCGGCTCCAGCCGCCTCACGACCGGCCCCAGCGAGTCCAAAAAGGACTCAAACTCGATGAGGGGCCGGTTCGGGGAGAAATATACCCCGAGGGTCGCGAAACCCCGTGAGGAGACCGCCACAAACCCGGCGCCCCTCTCCCTAATTGAGAGGGGTATTCCCCCCCCGGACAATACTGCCACGGAGCCGTCCGTGTCTCCAGCCCAGTGAGGCTGGTCCGGAACATGGTACGGCTCCGCCACTACTGTAACATCAATATCCCACTCCGCCGCCGCCTGCAGGAGCAGGTCCTGGGCAGCAGCGGAGTGGTTTGCGTTAATCTGGAGGTAGCTGCTGTGGATGTAGTCCATTGACTATCCCACGGCAACTACCTCCATACACGCCACCTTTAAAAGGGGCGGCTTCCCTTTCACATGGGGGGGTCGACAATCACCTCCCCCCATAACGTGGCCCGCCGGCTTGCCGGCTTCTGCGCAGACAGCACACCGCAGCTTTGCGGTGCAGCTATCCGCGCAGTGCCCCTCCTCCCCGCATCGGAAGCAGGTCTTCTTCCTCTCTACAGCCGATGGGCACATCGGCCGGGTGTGGCCCAGGCCCATGCACTTGAAGCACCTGAGCGGTCTGCTGTCCAAGTGCTGAACCCGGGCCGAACTCCAGCCGATCAGGATTCGACCTGCTTCCACCAGCTTTCTTGCTGCCTCCACGGGGAGGGAAACAAATAGGGACTGGGTCCCATCTCCACGGGCCCTAAGGTCACCCACCCTCATTTGGGTGAGCCCACAGCCGGCTACCTTTGTTATGGCCTCCACGGCCTCGTCCCACGATACCGTGTCGTCGATTCCTACGACACGGATATCGGACTTTTTGACAGGCCGCACCACGGTGGCCAGCCCGAGCAGCGACTTCCTGACACTCGCCGCAAACTTGTCAACCTGCTCTGAGGGCAGGGTGCCAGGGACCGTCAGAAGTCGTGCTCCGGTTGCGCTAGGCCGCACCTTAACGGAGGGGATGCCGAATTCAGCGAGGGGCACCTCCATCCTGGCCTTCAGGAGCACCTCGCTGTACTTCGCCCCCAGTCTCTCAGCTTCCGGCTGGATCGTAACTAGTACGCCGGCTGAGCGAGGAGGAGCGAGTCGGTCCCTGACCCTCTTTCGCTTCCTCCTTTTTCTCCTGGCTCCAGACTTGGGGCCCGTGGCTGCTGCAGCCACCACCGGAGCTGACTTCTCCTTCTTTCTCCTGTGGCGGCGGACTACAGTCGTCCACTCCATATCTGAAGGGGCCGAGGCTGCTGGATGCGGCACGGGCTTCGGAGGCGGATTGCGGGACCCTGAGGCGAATCCCACCCTGGGATCCACTCCAGTTCCCTCCGTGGCGGAACGGCGCTCCGCGATCCGTTTCGCTGCCTTGGGTGGGCCGGGAATGGCTTTCGCCTTATCGCCTGCAAGTGCCGGCCTCAGTATTTTGGGCGGCAGGAGACGGTCGTCCAAGGCAGCCAGCCTGGCATTGAGCATCTCTCCTACTGTGTTCAGCAGAGAGTGCTCAAGCCTGCCAACCGTTTTCGACAGCATGTCCTCCAACTCCTGAGGTCGCACCGCAGAAGGCCGTGGAGAAGGCTGAGGAGGAGGCGGCGGAGGAGCCAGCGGAGGTGGCATCTCTTTCTTTCCGCTCGCCTCCCGTCGCCACGCAAGAAGCTCCTCCTTGAGTTTCGCAACCTCGGCTCGGAGGTTGCGCGTCTCCCTCTGCAGGCGCCTGGTTTCCTCTGCCTCGGTGCGGAGGGCCAGGATTTCTACCACCTCCTGGAGGGTCAGGGCTGCCGTCTTCAGGGCCCTAATGAGAGGCCCCTTGACGTTCCCTGACTTCGTGGCCACCTCCACGATGGTGGCCGTTTGCCCGCTGGCCAGCTCCATCAGCCGATCTGCATCAAGCGCCTCCAAGTTGGTCACCACGGTCTTGGCGGGCCGAGAGACAGAGGGCTTAGCGTTAGCGGGCTGCGGAGTGCATGGTTCTGCATTGTCCTCCTGCGCGCTTTCCTCTGTCGCTGTCCGGGTAGAGCAGCGTGAGAGAGCACGGTCGTAAGACCCATCGGCCTCCCCAAGCACAGAGCGCTTGGAAGAAGCCGAGCGGTTGCATCGCGCTCTCCCTCTACTCGATCTCACTGGGCCCACCTTCGGGGCTTCCATGCTGGCCTCCAACTGAACGAGTCTGTCCTGACGCTGGCGCTTCTTGGCACCGGTCTGGTCCAGACGCTTGCAGTCCGCTGCAGCACATACCATGTCGCTTGCTTTTTCAAAGTCCTTGTTCGTAGCCGTGGTCGTGGGATCGCACGTGATTGTGCCCCCCCCAGAAAACGAGGGGCTGCCCGAGCTCGAGAGCTCGGGGAGGGATTCTCCACCCGCTGTGCGGGTGGTACCCTCCTGGGGTAATTCGATTTCAATGCGTGCTTCCATCATAACTCCCTTCAAACGTCGAGTTTGCGGTACGCCCGCCGAGACCAGTGTGAAACACCAGTCTCGCCGGCCGCTATCCGGAACTGGGCCGTTGGGGCTCAAACTGAGCCCTCATCCGCCCCAGCCCGGTAATAGGTGTGCCGCGCACATGCCACACCTATGTCAGGTATCAGCCGCCGACCGAGAATCGGTCGACGTTGCCCGGGGTGCACCACGAGGAGGTTCCTGACATCGCACCCCATTCGCGACCTATCTGAGCTAACCTAAGCTAAGCTAACTATTCATACATATATGAGTTGTTGAAACATATATGTGTACCAAGCATACATACCTCAACAACTCTGAATTTTCTAAACGATTTCAGTTTGATAAGGGAAAAAAAATAAAACCTTTCCACTTTCATGTGTACGCGTGTATGCGTGCACGTGTGTGGAGGTGATGCGTGTAATGTTGTCGCAGTGATGTAAGATTTTGTGTCACTGTATTCGCGCGAGCAGCGCAATCAAGGGCTCCACGCTGAAGGAATGGACCTAGGCTTGAGCCGCTGCCGAAGGAGAACTAATCTGGTTACCGAATATGGAATATGCAAGTTTTTACAAGTAATAGTCGCTGAGCTTCTTAGAATATTATCTGTCTATATTGATAGGTGAAATTAAGTCAACGTTTTACTTCTTCACTATCGAAATGAGATAAATATTTGTGGACCGCCGCTTACGAATTGTGAATCCCTATTTTTTGTCACGCCAACGTAGACTCCCGTTGAGTCTCCCGTGGAGCTCTGGGGGTCCACTTGGACCACTTTGGCAACTAAGGATCTATATAAATAAAAGAAAACAATTACAAATGCAGGCTGGTGTTACTCGCGTTCGCATGAAATGTACCTCTCATTCCCATGCACGTGTGCCCTGGTTACTTAAGGTAAAAATTTTTTTTACTGTTCCACATAAACTGAACATTGTAGTGACAAATAGAGAGTAATCAATCGATGAAAATAAAAGATTGACACTCTATTTAGGCGTACGATTAGATAAAATAAATTACCAAATATATGCAAGTGCTTCATTACAAAACGGCATCACCTATTTTGGCTACTTTTTTGTTGTATTTGTAATTTTGAGGGCAAGGTTTGTGTAACATAAAATGATTACAAAATCGTACGGAAAAGTCGGAAATTTTTGTTTAAAATCTCCATATAAAGTTAAGTGAGTAACTGACACAGAATACTGTAGGGAGAACTTGAAACATATTCACAAAATTTACAGATTAATGTTCTATTGTTTAGGCCCCTTTTTTAAATTACATGTTTGTACTGTCCAGGAAAGATTGGTATCATTTTATTTGTTAGTACTGTTAATAAACAACCGTAACAAGCCGGAATAGGGTCAGTTAGTCTAAAATAAATGAATATATATACGTATATAATAATGTAAATCTAACGTGTCTGTACTTTTTACATTTTTGTGAAAAAAAAATGTTTTGTTGTCTAGAAATAAGTAATAAAATACATTTAAATCACTTCTAGGAATGTATGTCTGTCTTTTTGCTTGAACACGTATCACGGCTAGAATACTACGTTCACGATTGGTGGCGCCGTTGCGTTCTCGACGCCACCGAAAGGGGTATTCTATGTTATTTTAAGTGGACTGTATTTGCGCGGGGGTGCTATATTTGATACTCAACCATATTGCGATCAGATACGACGAGGGAGACAAGACTAGGAAGGAATTGGCACATACCTCGTGGCGTTGCAGTTTCCACGTGGCTAGCGTGCTAGCTTTCCACGTGATTGTTCTCGTTGCACTCCACTGTTTTTTCTCTGTCACAACACTGACGGACACTAAAGTCTAGTTTTAAAAGATCTCACACAACAATTATTGTTTATAAAGTGTGTCGGCACGCACTATATGCGGAGCGATGCGTTTTATTCTTACTCACTCGACCAGGCGAAAATTCAAACTTCAAACTGTTCTTGCACGCGGCGCGGAAACGACTCCTGCGTGTTCGATGCGCTACTTAACGTAAGCATGTGCCAAGAAGGGGTAATGAAGCGGTGAGGGAAAGTGTCGCGATCTGATCACAATAATTCGGGAATTTTTAAAATATATTTAAAGCGGCGCAACCAACGATAAAACCCTTTAAGGATGTTATAAAGCATATCTTCGAGTAACATTTAGTCTTCATTTGATTAAAATTGGTCTGGTTTATCAAAAGTTATTGTAATTTCAATGACGACGCGACTTAAGTACGAGAGAAAAGTAGATAGTACTGAATACATTCAGATTATTTTATTATTCATTTTTTTGTACATTAGGTTCCACGCGGACGAAGTCATGGCCACAGCTAGTAAATAAGAATCTTCGATGTTATTTTAGTTATTCCATCTTAAACAGAGCAATCTTTATCAGTCTTCATTACAGTGAGAAAATCACCACAGAGAAATGGTAGGCTATTTTTCCTCTACGCATGTGAGCACGCATGAAAAGCCGAGTGTAACAACTCGCTTTTGTTCGTCGCGTCTAGGGACTTGTATGCCCATTTTATCAAAGGCTATTTAGGTGTTATTTGCACGCCAGTATGTCAACTATGCTTTTTAATTATTATACACCGAGTACTTTGCTAATTTGATGGATATTTCAGTCTGCCCTGGCCTCAATTTTTATACACTGCCATATTATTAAACATGCAAGCAACATGAAACATCTTGTATATATTGTAATGTAGGTTATGTAGTAATCTATTCAAATAGAAAGCAGCAATCGTAATACAGTTGGCAGGTAGAAAACGAACAAGCAATGTTTCAGTTTTTATAATTAAACCATTCTTACTTCTCTCTTCTTCTTCTTCTTCTCTCTCTTCTCTCCCATTCTCACACAAATCGTTCCATCTCTTTGTAGTTCTGTTCTGTGTATGTAAGCACAAAGTGTATTGTTATGTTCGTAGGTTAATGAAATAACGGCTGCATCAAAAGAAATTTAATTTATACTCATATAGATAAATAGACTCACTAACACAATTACACTTATACCTTATAATGCTGTATTCGCCGTCCGCTTCTTTTTGTGTCTCGTGTCATATTCGTTCCGATGTTTAAAACTCTCTTCGGACGCACCGTAGGCATACCTTTCAAGAAAGGAGAGTTGAAAACTATGGAAAACTGACGCCATAATTCGAATAATTCGGCATACATAGATATGGGCTGTTTTTAGAATCTAGTTCCCGCGGTCGAGGATTCATTCGTTATTTGTAACAGTAAGTTCGCATACAGTAAGTAATAGTATTGTAATTAAGTATTTGTAATTGTAATTAAGATAGTTATTGTATTACCTAAAGTACTTACTATATTTACTGCATAATTGATCTTATGCTCAAAATATCAATTGGAATCAAAATAGGTAACGCAGAATGTAGGTAGCAAATATATTTCTGAAATAATTCATCCTCAAGCATTCAAGTCTAATACAGATATATTCTAGTTTCTTTTATCATTAAATAAGCGACTATCAACGACCGTTTCATCAACTTTATCCATCTGATCTCTTAATAATATTATTTTGTTGAAGAACATCTGTGAATGCGAATGTTTTTATTTCGAAATTGTATTAGTTGTAGGCTTTTATAAAAGAAGCGTTGCTTTATTTCTATATAATTTGGTAACAGTTACACGATTCAATTATGAATTGTAATGATTAATAAATATATGTTTTCTGGATTAACAATTTCTTTATTGTATATTTAGATAGACATATATATTTATTTTTTACTAGCTATGCCCGCAACTTCGTCCGCGTGGCGTTTAATACAAAAAGCAGTCTTTTGATTACTGTGTCTTCTATATTATTCATCATTATAGAATATCCTATTTTTGTAAGAGATTGAATTGCATTTGCTTACCTACTCTTCTCTCGTACTTAACTCGAGCCGTCATTCAAATTACAATAACTTTTGATAAAGTGGTCCGATTTTAATGAAGCAAAAACTAAATGTTACTCGAGAATTTGCTTTATGGTATAAGGTTTTGTCCTGAACACAGTCTTAGCAGTGATGCGTGTTCAAACAAACATACAGACAGATAGACAGACCGACATTTCTAAAAATTATTGAAATGTATTTTATTACTTATACCTGAGACACCTGCAACAATTTTTTTTCAAAATCTAAAACGTACTGACACGTTTGATCTCCGTTCTTATTATATACTAGCTGACTATAACTTCGTCTGCACCAAATCGGTTATTACAGGTTTAAATTGTATTTTTAAACGCAAATAATCGTAAAAAATCTAAAACCCGATTGCAGCGTCATCTAGCACTTCCAATTGTCAATCCAAACTGTCTAGGGACTCACTCAAACATATACCCAGTTGGTACGTGAGAAGTCTTTTAAAATAAACAAACCTAGAACCTGTTCGCAGCATTACATAAAGGGTCCAATGAAGATCAAAACTAACTTACATATATTGCCAATAAATGTCTTCCCAGTACCCCTTGTAACTTCATCACTTAACACACTGTAAAAATTAAATTTTATCTATATTATCTAATATAGATCCATTTGGTTTTAGTTGTTTGTTTTATAAGAATTTGTAAAGTATACGTGAAATCTGCATTCAATCTTAATTTTGTCAAATTTATTTTACTTTTGACATATAAACCACCTTTTTCACTGAGATACTGAACTTGGGATAATATACTTTTCTAACAGTGAAAGAATTTTTGAAATCGGATCAGTAGTACCAAGCATTCCTCGAAAACAAAACTTTATCTCTCTTTATAATATTAGTATAAATACAACATAGTATGGTAACTGCAAACACCTGAACTGATTATTTTAATCGTAGATTCACAAACCTGATCCCAAGTACTTAGACTCAACAATATTTAGAAAACTATTTTTATCAAATATCGAAACAACACACGTACTGATAGAACTCTAATTGAGATTCATCTTCTACAATGCAATGTAACTATTATCTAGGTTTATGTTTTAGGAAAAAATCTTGTCACCTTCGTTTAGCAAACATTTTTTATATAATAAAATAAGTGTAACGACATATAAGTGACAGTTTCGTTTACACATATTTCTCATATGTGATTGATAATTACGTATAGAAATGTCATGTAGCCGTAGCTCAGTTATAACGTACTGGACGTTATACGGTCCGGCGGAGTCTACGGCTCGGAACCCAGCGGTCGTTTTTTTTTTTGTTTTTTTTTTTAAGTAGCTTAGGGAAATATAGCTTAAATTTTATCTAATCTGGCTATATATAGCATAAAGAAAATTTACTAAAATCCGTCAACAATTTCATTAACTACAAAAATTTTCGTCCGTTATTCTGGAGAATCCCTTGCGTTTTATGAGACAAAAAGTATCCTAGATGTAACATTGTAATATTGGTTATCACTGTGCCAAGTTTCGTCAAAATCGGTTCAGTACTTTCAGAGTGATGCATGTTCACAGGGGCAGACAGACAGACCAAAATTTGAAAAGGGTTATTTTTGGCTTCTATATCGATAACAAAGTCTACCCCGTTTATAATTTTCAAAAAATATTAAATGTACAGATTTAGATTTGTTACAGTTTTATTATAGTATAGATAGATAGAAGATAGATATAGATAAGTTTAGCGTTTAAACACAATCTCATTTAATATTGAGTGACAATGTGGTCTAAGTTCGTAAGAACGCTAAATTTGATGGGGGGCTTAGCTCTCAAGTACAACTGCCGAAACACACTAACATTTGCTTGGCGAGTGATTTTTGACTTGAGGGTAGTAGCTAGCCAAGCGGGATTATGACCGTCCTAGCACCATCATGGAGTTTTCCCATACCGAAAGCTCCGACTCGCTTGCAAGGATTCGATCGTATAATACGTTCTGTATATTTGTGTAAATTAATATATATAATACATATATTAAGTATAAAATGTATAGTCTACATATAAAAAAGTGTGTGTGTACTTATGTACACGCCTTAGAAGTTATACTTCTTTGGCGTAACAAGATATAAATCTTTTCAAAAATTTTATCTTTTGCCTTATTCTACGTTTGTAGAAAAAATGAAACTAACAATAGAAAAAGGTATTTAATACATTGAAAGTTTTAATACAAAGAAATACAAACAACAAATGTAAAGAAACAATATGTTGACTATAGTTAACTTCAGGGCATCGGTTTTTCGTGACGGTGTGCGCGCACATCGTAAAAATTTACTCTCATCATTTTTCCCTAACGCGCCAAAAGAAGTATAACTTCAAAAATATATTTATTTTTAAAATTTATAGAACGTTACCCATCAATTCTCAGCTAGAACGAAACATTTTAAATTTAGCGAAGCAATTCTCAACGGTATCCTCTCGGTATTGGACCAATAAATTTTACACACATGTTAACAAATTACACGTGTGTTGGAAAAAATTTACTCTCATCATTTTTCCCTAACGCGCCAAGAGAAGTATAACTTTAATAAGTGCAAATTATGTGTTAAATATATTTATTTTTTTTTTACTTTATTTTTGGCAACCAATCTTTTAGATTATTACTGCCATTGTCGAGTAGTTAATAGTATTACAAGTTCTTCTTCCATTCCATTTTTGGCAACCAGTCTTCTAGTAGACTATTACTGCCATTGTCAAGTGAGTATCGATATTACAAGTCTCTTGATATAATTTCAATGAACTTCCCATGGAGTTTTTGTGGCATCTCAGAATTTATGGTCCGTGGTATTATTTTTCATTCACTTCACTTATGTACAATAAACAAATTATATTATATAAAACACCACCAATTTTACACAATATAGAGTCAAGTAACACAAAATTATGAAAAAAATATAAAATACACTACACGACAGACCAAAATCCCGCCAAAAACTTCAATTTAAATATTTTAATGTGATAAATAATATTATTTTATTGTCTGTGGTCGGGGTACGAACACTGGACGAGCACTCCCCATCATAATAGCCAAAAACATAAACTGTACTAAAAACATTCAATAGTTAATTGTAGATATGCAAGAAATTTTTTTAATTATTCTTCTTCGGATATTCCATAGAATATAAGAATTCAAAACACGCGTCTCTGGAAAAGTTAGAAACGAAAAGTTTAATACAAATCCCAAGTAATTATCTCGGTTATAAGATTACGGTATCGCTCATTATTTCAGTGGAGCGGTAGGAGCTCGTTAGTGAAATGAGATCAGACGGCTCGATATATACAAGTTCCTTGAAAATTGTCTGACGGATTTATTTACGTCGGAAATAATTAAACAGAATTAAAAATCGATCGTGTAATCTTTTGTTCGCAAATAGGTTTACTAGAAATAAAAAATTCGAACGGTATTTTTTATTTTCTTTCTTTATTTTTGCAATTAATCCTCTTAGCTAAAGATTTTTGCAACCAATCTTCTAGATCACTACTGCCAATATCGAGTAATAATATACAAGTGTCTTGCGTCTTTCCTTATTTTCTTTCTTTATTATTGCAATTAATCCTCTTAGCTAAAGATTTTTGCAACCAATCTTCTAGATCACTACTGCCAATATCGAGTAATAATATACAAGTGTCTTGCGTCTTTCCTGATTTTCTTTCTTTATTATTGCAATTAATCCTCTTAGCTAAAGATTTTTGCAACCAATCTTCTAGATCACTACTGCCAATATCGAGTAATAATATACAAGTGTCTTGCGTCTTTCCTTATTTTCTTTCTTTATTATTGCAATTAATCCTCTTAGCTAAAGATTTTTGCAACCAATCTTCTAGATCACTACTGCCAATATCGAGTAATAATATACAAGTGTCTTGCGTCTTTCCTTATTTTCTTTCTTTATTATTGCAATTAATCCTCTTAGCTAAAGATTTTTGCAACCAATCTTCTAGATCACTACTGCCAATATCGAGTAATAATATACAAGTGTCTTGCGTCTTTCCTTATTTTCTTTCTTTATTATTGCAATTAATCCTCTTAGCTAAAGATTTTTGCAACCAATCTTCTAGATCACTACTGCCAATATCGAGTAATAATATACAAGTGTCTTGCGTCTTTCCTTATTTTCTTTCTTTATTATTGCAATTAATCCTCTTAGCTAAAGATTTATGCAACCAATCTTCTAGATCACTACTGCCAATATCGAGTAATAATATACAAGTGTCTTGCGTCTTTCCTTATTTTCTTTCTTTATTATTGCAATTAATCCTCTTAGCTAAAGATTTTTGCAACAAATCTTCTAGATTATTACTGCCATTGTCGAGTAATAATATACAGGTATATAACAGACTAAGACCCAGCCAAAAACACCCCTTGTCAAAGATTACCAGTAGGTTCTTTTACCTATAGAATTGCCTTTAGAAAAAGTTTTTTTTTATTTAATAAAAGTATATTTTAGCCGAAGTTTTGGGCATTGTTATGCATGCAATTTTGCATTTTAATGGAAGTTATGATGCTTCTATTATAAAATTCCTGCAGACGGGAATAATTGAACTCTTTAAAGGCGTTTTTCTTCGACTCATCGGAATAGAAGTTGTTCCGTCGTAAATTGCTTTTTTATCTTTCAAGTTTACGTAAATGAATTAGTACTTTTTGATCACTTGCAATTTGCTGCTAATACTGTACTGATTGGAGATGAATCTGCTAAGACCATGGATTTAAATTCATTGCTATGGGCTTTCGTTGCCGGTCGGCTATGAACCTTATTCTTGAGATCAAAATTTCGATAGGAAGTAATTAAATTAAAAATGTACCACGTCTTTAATTCCGGCACCTGGTCTTGACATTGCTTGCTATCTGTACAGTGCTGTTGTCACTAAGGAACTTGCAATCATAAATAATTCGCAATTACAATTTTTTCATGGTTAAATAATCAATCTATAGAGAAGAAATGAATAATTGAATTTTCAAAAACAAATTCGCTTGTATTTAGCATTTTAAGTATACATATATCTATTTTGACTCTAGGTTAATATCAACTGATTATTGTTTTGTATTATAATGCTTGATTCTTGTGGCTTTCATCTTTTAAAATATGTAGAATGGTTTTGTGACGTCTCAGTGTTCATGTTCTCTGTGATTATTTTAAAACCATTTTTTGAGCATCATAACAAAGGTATATTAAAATACCACCAGTATTATACGATATAGTGTCAAACTATGCCATTAATCACATGATAGTAATTCTCAAGGATATAGTGTTGAGTGATTATTAAAGTTTTAGTTACTGGAACATTTCTTATTATAGACTCTTTAAATATGCACTTTTATAACTGGAATATAGGGATAGTGAAAAGGTCAAGGGGCAGTATTTGTAGTGTTCATCAGCAAATAAAACACGGTTTATAGAAATATCTTAGTTTATTAGAAAGTAGGGCAAACAACTTATCCCCAACTATAGCGGCAGACGTACACCGTGGGGTTTTAGTCCGTGCGAGTCGGACATAACCCACCCTCTCCCCCGAGGTAAAAAAAAAAGGCAAACAACTTATACGTATTATTAATTATATAGATAACCATTTTAAAACTCCCACGCACATGAGCGACACATAATAGTGTTCCCACTCTGTTACAGTGTTTATGCCTTTAAATACAATAAATATATAATTATAAATCAAATGTATTGTTAAAGAAATGTCTAAAATAATCGACATACATTAATTTGTTGTAATTAAATATTATTGACATCGAGTGGACAAAAACTTTACTGGAACTAAAGAATTCTCGCCGTTAAAAACATAGCGTGTTAATTAGGTCCGTATTTAGTAGATGATCATTTGTAAGTTGATCTTAATAATGATCATTGGTGATGAACAAGTACAATGTTTTAATTATCTTCGACTAAATGATGCAACAGATTAACATCTGATTGAGAATAATGAGAACAATTTAAGCATTGGCAATGCAAATGACTACGCTAGTAGCAAATGGCTTCTAAATTTAATCTAGATGCGAGTGTTTTCACATCTTTCCTTTGTACAACAGAGCAGAAATTTCAAAGCAATTTTCGCAGCACACTGCAAGAGCTTGCAAATTTATGGAGAAACTTTAAAAGACCCTGTGCTTATTTTGAAATTTCTGAACATGTTTGTGAAGCAAGTACGCAATGTTTTCCTATTTTACAAGAATTTGGTGTCTTCTTGGGAATATTTGTTGTAAAACAAATTTCGTATTTAAGTGAAATAAAACTATTACAGATACTCATTATTATTTCTACGCAATGGGTGATAAATTATGGAAGGCATCATTATTCTACTGCTGTTCATTATCTGTTATCGTTATTCGTTATTGTTATTCTTGTGACAACGATAAAGATCGGTAGGTTTATTTAAATCGTATCGTTATTATTACAATTCGCAATATAGCAAATGTGCTGCAAATTAGCAAGTCATTTAATAGCAGAATAATTGACGAAGGTTAATAAGACCAATAAGGGCGCTTCAGTTTAGACGATTTGTGTCGTCCGACTGTTGCCGTACTGTCGATACACTAATTTATGAGCGGGTGTTGTACTACATACAACCGGACGACAGCAGTACGACCTAAAACGTCTAATTCGGAGTGCAATGCGGTTGCAGTCCGACTGTATTTAAGTGATGTCCAC
The DNA here is from genome assembly GCA_036509395.1 of Antheraea yamamai. Classification (NCBI taxonomy): domain Eukaryota; kingdom Metazoa; phylum Arthropoda; class Insecta; order Lepidoptera; family Saturniidae; genus Antheraea; species Antheraea yamamai. The sequence goes on along the minus strand of AP028437.1, from coordinate 11,854,491 downwards.
CAATACTCCCATTCGGTCGAACCATGGATTCATACGAGGAAGGGTTATTGTTGGTGCCGGTCTTATTAAAAAAAATGATTACAGAAATAAATAACTACTTGGATAATTCTTTTAATTCGCATTTTAATTTTTAAAATTGGTATTAATTTTTTTACATATATCTTCCCAAGTCTTTTATTCTGTATAATATTAAAATAATCATCATATTTTGAGTTTCATACAGCGGGCCGGACCTGCATTTCGTCTATAACTAGTTTCCATTTTTGTGTCATCAATAGTAAGAAAGTAGGCAAAGTTATTTATTTTACAACATGCAAAACTCGATGTGCCCTCACTAGCAAATCAAAAAAGACGCACATCGCGTTCGCAGTCTTGTCGTCCTGCCAACGGACGTACGTCGGACTGCTCTTGTTCGTTCTCAGTTCCACCGATTTTGTATGAAAAACGTAACCGGCCGTGTGCAGTGCGCTAACCGCCCTGCTCCCAAGCGGCAGTCCGATACCAACCGCTTAAATCGAAAGCGCCTTTAATGTAAAATAGCACAATAACGTATTTTATTATTATAGCCTTTATTATCATCTATATAAGTTAGAGTTAATAGCAGCACTAATAGTATGAAGAAAGAAAATAAAAAGTCTTTATTGTTGGAAAACAATGACAAACAACGAGATAAATAAAGGAAATATATACACAGTTTATCCAACAATAGTACCCCTATTCAGCTACGTGCTGCAGTACAACTGGGTGGTACTGCAGCACTGATTTTCAATGGGGGCCATAGTCTATCTGGCTTCTTGACGCAAACGTCTAGACATCACCTCGCATGGAGATTCGAATTCTAAAATACGGTTAGAGAAAACTGTTTTGTGTATACCTTTAAAGTTTGACCACAATCTAGACTGATTTTAAGTGTAGACATGCTCTAAGATAACAAACACACTAAATCTAGAGAAGTGTAGGCTCTCAAGTATATAAATCGGAATATGCTCATAGCTGCTTGGCGACAGATTATATTGATAAAAATGAAATGCTTAGCTGATCAGCTTTTAATTTTTGCTTTCAAAATTATAGACAAGTACTTACACGTATTTCTTTGTATTAACTCCTAAACGCAATTCCTTTTGTTATGTTATATTTTCCCTTTTTCACCGTTAACAATATATTGTATACACCCTACTATAACTTAATTCTACAACCGAAATTAATAAATTTCGTTAACATTTTCATAGCACCCTTAAGACAAATTCATAGAATAGGTATTAATTAATTAATTTATTGTTGTCGCAGTCTGCCCACTCTCAGAGAGAGAGACAACTGCAGCTTGGACCGATTATATCTATATAAAGTATATGAAATCGTGATGTACCATCCTCCAAAACTGGGCCAATTTTAAATGTTTATCGGATGTGTGCCAACTCCTATATTATTAGGCAATATTATTTAAAAGGTTTTTATAATATTTGTTTTGTGGTGAAATTAAAAACATAGGAACATAACACTGATAGATATGAATTGTACCGTATAAATCTATTTGATCCGGTGTCATTATCCAGGAATAAAACACAAACAGGGAGTAAGCGGCGTGTTAACAAACGTAAATAGAAATTGTCTGTTGTCGCATCAAATGTCAAAGGTTCGAACACAAATAAACAACAGGTTTTATTGGGCGATGTCTTCACACGTATATTTTCAAGAAGCACTCGTCGGTACCGAATAAATATTCAATGGTAGATCTTACTAGAAATTCGCGGCGTATTACATCCGAATCGTCTCCGGGGATGCCTACATTGAATTATTCATTCGGAAAGTTTCACAGCTTTATAAAATTAAAAGTACGAACGCTGTATTATTATTAGGAAATGAGTTTTGAATACAAATAATAGATTTAATGCGCTCTGATTAATTCGGGTTTTCTTTATCGTATTAACGTTCACGCTTCCATGATTCTGTTCTTAAGTCAGTTTTAATTATGCTTAAGATTCGAAATAAATTGAAAATGAAATGAATATTATAACAAGTTTTGTATTTTTATCATAAATTCTATGTTTCTCATTATAACATCCGATGTAAGGGATATATAAATATATAAAAATCCAGTGTAATGATGGTTGTCCACGATGAACTTTGAAACTACTCAACCGATCATCATGAAAGTTGATATATATATGTCGGAGGAAGCTATAAGTCGAGTTGATTATTGTTTGCACACGTAATATTATTTGTCTTCATCTAAATTCTTAATTTAATTTTATTTGATTTATAACATTTTTCTATAACTGAAAAGCCTTAATAATCTGATAAAAGTTACGAATATTGTAATTCACATAACGACCAATCAGAACAGACCATGTGCCTCGAGCGGAGTCGAGGCAACCTTTACTTTAATAGGCGTACAGTTTTATTACTTTCAAAATACTTAATTTTTATTCTATTTCATTTGTTACATTTTTCTATAGCTTAAAACGTTAATAATGTAGTAGAAGTTATATATATTGTAATATACGTAATGACCAATCAGAGCAGAGCCAATGCATCGAGCGGGGTCGAGGCGCCATCTTTACTTTTAGAGGGCGGACAGTTTATGTGACACATTGTTTTGAGCGATAGCAAAAGATTGAGTTGGATCGTTGGTGAGAGTGTTTATATTCGGTGATTAAAGTAAGATTGGTGCCCCGAACTCGCTACTCGGTCGTAATTGTTAATATTTCGAACGTCATTATTGTCATCTTATAAAATAATGTATAATCTAAATAAAAACTGTGAACAACCGTGATCTTTGTGTTTTGTGCTAGCATTTGACCCGAAAGACGTAGCGTAGCGATGTCGACGTCACCGGAGGGCGTGCGGGTGCGGGGGTATCTATGCTAATTTAAGTGGACTGTATATGCGGGGGTGCTATAATTTAATATTCAACTATTGCGATCAGCTACGAAGAGGGAGACAAGGGTAGGAAGGAAACTTGGCACATACCTCGTGGCGCTGCAGTCTCCACGTGGCTAGCCGGCTAGGTGATTCTCGTTTCTGTTCACCGAGTTTGCTCGCACACAACACTTATTGTTTATAATATGTGTCGGCACGTATGTAGCGATGCGTTTATTTCTCACTCGACCATGCGAAAATTCAAACTATTAGCATGCGGCGCGGTCACCCCAATCTGGATGCGGCGCGCAAACAACACTGACGATAACAAACGAACAACAACTGGCGGCGCGGGCGTCGCGCTACCTTATATAAGCATGTGCCATAGTTAAAGGGAAGCGGGGCGGGTGACGTAATCTGATCGCAATTAATTGGTCGGGCTTCAAAGTGGCGTGACCTAATCCATAATGCGGGAATTTTCAAACATACATAAAACGGCGCAACTAACCACTAATGACGATGTCAACGGGAATAACGTTTTCCCCGACATATATAATTTGATTCAACTTGAGAGATAGGATAATTTATATTTCGACTATCTGTGTCCGTGACTCCGTCCACGTGGAACCTAATGTAAAAACAGTGAATAATAAAATCATCTGAATGTATTAAGTCCATTTACTTATTTACTTTTTTCTCGTACTTAAGCCGCGTCGTCATTTAAATTACAATAACTTTTGATAGAGTGAACCGATTTTAATGAAACAAAAATTATATGTTACTCGAGGATATGCTACATGATATCCTTAAAGGGTTTTATCGTGAACGCAGTACTTTAGCACTGATGCGTGTTCATACAAACAGACAGACAGACATTTCTAAAAATGTTTGAATTTTATTTTATTAGTTACTAGCGGGCCCGGCAGACGTTGTCCCGCCCTGATTATGAAAAAATTCTTGACAAATTATATACTAAAACGTTCCTCATCAATCACTCTATCCACCGGTGAAAACCGCATGAAAATCCGTTCGGTACTTTTTGAGTTTATCGCGAACAGACAGACGCGGTAGGGGACTTTGTTTTATAATGATTCCAACAGGCCTGCAATCATTTTTTTCACAAAAATCTAAAATGTACAAACACGTTAGATTTACATTCTTATCTATACTAATATTATAAAGCTGAAGAGTTTGTTTGTTTGTTTGTTTGGTTGAACGCTATGATCTCAGGAACTACCAGTCCGATTTGAGAAAACCCTTCTGTTTTAGATAGCTCATTTATCGAGGAAGGCTTTAGGCTATATATCATCACGCTAAGACTAATAGAAACAGAGCACCAATGAAAAATGTTTCAAAATCGGGCACTTTTTTCCTTTCGAGAGATTTCGTTAGCGCTAGTGTTATATACGTTGCCATGGTAACGTGGTAAGTTTCTATCGCAAACATTATCAAAGTTTATTTTGTTTTCCTATGCAAAAAGTTTATACTACTTTTATTTCCAATTTTTTATTGTTCTCTATTACGTATTATAAAAATAAAGTTTGTGTATGTACAATTAAAATAACAACTTTTTGATGAATGGATAAGGCTACAAATGACCAAAAAAAATTTTTTTTATACTTTGTCTATATTTTTAGATTATTATATTTTGTCTGTTTGTTCGTTTGTTCCGGGTAATCTCCAAAACGGCTGGACCTATTTTAACGGGAATTTTACTTTTTACTACCAGAAAGCCGAAATTATAGCGGTTGACATATTCTATTTTATTTGTCCGCGGCTTCGTCCGCATTGCTATTTCCAAAATGGTTGGACCGATTTTCACGGGATATTCACTGATAGATTGCAGACCTCATAAAAAGTAATTTAGGTTTTTTTCAGCTGCAGTGGAATATCCGAAATGCTTGAATTAATTTTCACGGGACTTTCACTGGCAGACAACTAACTAATGAGCTATTTTATTTTAAGGTAGTGGGCTCGGCAGACGTTGTCACGCCCCGATAATAAAAAGAAAACCTGGACAAATTATACCTCAACCTTCCCCATGAACCGTTCTACCTACTGGTGAAAACGGCATGAAAATCCGTTCTGTAGTTTTTGACTTTATCGCGAACAGATAAACAGACAGAGGACTTTGTTTTACACTATGTAGTGATGAACTGTTACCTATGCATTCGTTCGTGTGAAATTGATCAAAAATAATTTGTTTACTGTAAACAAGCGCGTTAGACGTGCGCTGTACTGGACTCCAAGAATAAATGTATGTAATTTAAATTATATTATCATTTTGGTCAATTTGGCGGCCATTTTGTTTTATTTACTGCGTTTGCACCTACATAACTCAGTTTTTTTTCTCGAACTGACTATGCTATTAGCTTTGCGGCATTTACGGCTTCATCGAACTACTATACATAACTCAGTGATTATAGCAACGTATAAGAATAACACAATTATATTGACAATATGGGCATGTTATATCTATATAATAAACAATTTAATACAAATTGTTCGATAATGTATAGTTTAAAATTTTCATTACCTACTTTCTTATATAGTGTTAGTGAGCATGGAAGGTGGTATATAGTAGGTTAAAGTTCCAGGTATGCTGCTGATGATAAATCCCATCCCATTGGATATACTATTCGTATTCACATATCTAATGTACACGTAACATAATACAGTAGATGGCGTGCGTGTCGTAGTTACAAATGTTTTTGAAAAAGCATTTCTGTAATGTACACACCTAATTACAATTTTACATTTCTTTAATACATTTAAAAAAACGCGTGCGGAGCCGCGGGGGACAGCTAGTTATATATATAGAAGAAAATTAATAGCATCAATATTTTTTAATTACAAATTTAATGATTATCGTTGTTATTAATTTAAGTTTCATCAGTCTCGAACAGATGGCGCTTTAAATTAGTTTGTTGACAGAAAGCTGTAGGACTGGTTGTTATAAATATCTCATAGATGGTGCCACGTTTTAATTTTGAATTTCTTTTTCAACTCTAGTTTACTTTATGGTTCATTGTTCTGTCAGGTTATAACTGCTAGTCTATACTAATATATAAAGCTGAAGAGTTTGTTTGTTTGGTTGAACACGCTAATCTCAAGAACTACTGGTACGATTTGAAAAAATCTTTCGGTTTTAGATAGCTCATTTACCGAGGAAGGCTTTAGGCTATATATCATCACGCTAAGACCAATAGGAGTGAAGTGCCAATGAAGAATGTTTCAAAATCGGGCTTTTTTTTTCGTTTTGGTTGCTTTCGCTGCGTGTTAAAGTTAGTATTATATACGTTGCCATAGTAACGTGGTAACTTTTTATCACAAACATTTTTAAAGTTTATTTTGTGTTTCTATTCAACATGTTTTTTCTACGTTTGTTTTGTTTCCAATTTATAATTTAGTATTATAAAAATAAAGTGTATGTATTTGAAATTAAAATAACAACTTTATGGTGATTGGATTTGGCTACAAGGAACAAAAATTTTTTTTTAATATTGTTGGTATTTTATATTTTTATATTTTGTATATTTGTTCGGCGTTATGTCCGAAACGGCTGGACCTACATTAACGGGAATTTTACTGGCAGATATTCAAAATTATAGCAGTTGACATATTCTATTTTATTTGTTGAACTGTTACCCGTGCATTCGTCCATGTGAAATTTATTAAAAATATGTTGTTTATTGTAAACAAGCGAGTGAGATGTGTGCTTTACTGGACTTCAAGAATAAATAATATACATAATTAAAAGTTATGTTTGTATGTAATTAAAATTATATTATCTTTTTGGTCAATTTGGCGGTCATTTTGATTTATTTACCGCGCTTGGGTCTACATAACTCAGTGATTATAGCAACGTATAAGACTAACTTAATTATATCGCCAATAGGGGTATATTAGATCTATATAATAAAAAAAATAACACATATTGTTCAATAATGTATAGCTTAAAACTTTAATTACTTTCTTATAGTCTAAGTGAGCACTGAGGGTGATATTTTGTAGGTTAAAGTTCCAGGCATGTTGCTGATGATAAATCCCATTTCATTCGATACACTGTTATTATTTACATTTCTAATGTACATGTTACATTTTACAGTAAATGGCGTGCGTGTCGTACTTACAAATGTTTTTGAAAAAGCATCTCTATAATGTACAACATCTACTCATAATTTTACATTGTTTGATACATTTTAAAAAAGCTCGTGCGAAGCTGCGGGAAACAGCTAGTCGCTTATATAACTCTTACGCACTCAAGGCTCAAGGCCTTCTTTTAAGTTGGTTCTATACTTGTATTTTTTTTTTGAGATTCAATGGTTATCATTATATCTAAGTCCCGATAAGTAAAAGGGACCGAGACTAGATAACATTCGAATAGTCCTCTTAATAGAAGTTAAAATCGGTTCAACCATTTCAGAGATAATCTAGGACAAACAAAAAGACACTCAAACAAAAATTTTATAACCGTGTGCTTGAGATTTTTTATCATGCGAACAAACATGTGACCTTAACTTGACGTACTAGTAATGAGAGATGTGCTTAGATCCATCTTCTGAGGTTACCTTTGTCGACTTAAACCTACCTCAAATTCCACATATATTCGTCTTCAAGTTCGAATAATTCGAGATAGATCGATTAAAATACCTAAAGGCTGTTGCTTTGATATTTGTAGGATCTCCTAACAGTAATAAATACTTTAGAATCTTCGATTCTTAGCAGTTGTTACCTGCGTATTCGCATCTATGCATAAGGTGCATTTATTTTACTAAATGTCGGTACTAATAGTGTAGTATAGTCTGTACTTTTTAGATTTCTGTGATATGTAGGAATACGTAATAAAAAACATTAGAATCATTTTTAGAAATGCCTGTCTGTCTGTTTGCTTGTGCAAGCTTAAATGCTAAAATACTACGTTCACAATAGAAACTTAATAAGAGAATTATAAAAAATATCTTCGAGTAATATTTAGTCTTTGTTTCATTAAAATCGATTCACCCTATCAAAAGTTATTGTAATTTGAATGACGGCGCGAGTTAAGTACGTAAGAAGACTAGATACGTAAATGCTTGTCAGTATCATTAAAAAAAAATTGGTTATCTGTAAAGTCGGTTTACGGACGATAATTTTACGTGGTAACGACTCGGACGCATCGTCCCATGGAGTGGTAGAGAGATAGATGCGTCACAAGCTGAACGCTTAGGCCGATCGCGCCTCTCTATCGCTTGTTCCGCGCTCTCGCTTGCACGCTCGGCTCAGGTGGAACGTGACAATGAGTCATGGTTTTTCGTGCGTGCAACCGACATTCATCGATTTATAACACGTTATCATGTCAGTAAAATTATTTTTTATAATACTATATCTATATAAATAAAATGATAGCGGTCTGCTTGAGGGCGCTTCACGCAAAAAATATTGAGTACATATCGATTAAGTTTTTTTTTGTCTAAAAAAATGTCCCGATATATTGAGATTCAAAGAAAGAAGAAGAAAGAAAATGTCTTCATTGCTGGATAACATCACAAACAACAAGTTAAACATATACATAACTTATTATAATATATCCAACAATGGCACCCCCATTCAGCTAAGTGCTACAGTACAACTAGGTGATACTGCAGCGCTGATTTTCAATGGGGAAAGCGAGATTAAGTTAAAGATCAAGAGATCAAATAATTGTTCTTGAATTGTAAGTGAAAACATAAGAATCCCAAGCATAATTTATATATACGAGCGAGTGAAACAAAAAATAAACGTGTCCGTACAATACGTGAACGTAAAGTATGAAGATACCCAAATCCATTTAGAAGATTTGTCCAAATAACAAACCTCTTTGTATTCGGGTAAATTCGGTAGCAACCTTACGGTGTATCACACGGCAGGTGAAATAAAATAAATAAAACATTCTCCCGTGGCCGCATCGAGCTTAATGTATAGAGCTAAAAGGTGGCTAAAACTTTCAGTCGGCGCGGTCGTGTATCGCTGCATTTTCATTTATGTACCCTTTTTTCAAATAAAAATTGCAAATAAGGCGGTACATTTTACGACGAGGATCCTAGGAGGGTGTTATTTTTAGTTCAGTGGCTCGTTGTTATTCTATTGCAAAGGGCGTTTTTTTTGTAGGAAATGTTCTCTGGAACTACTGATTTGATTCTGCAAATTCTTCCATTCGTATCTAAGTACATTCTACCTGAGTAAAACAGGTTATTTTTTAACCAACTTCAAAGGAGGTTTTTAATTCTGTTAATTTTTTTATATCTGTTACCACAGAACTACGTAATTTATAGGAATTTTTGGCGGGATTTAGGAATGCCATGTAGTGGATTTTATATTGTATTCATAAGCTTTGTATTATTTGGCTCTATATGTTATAATATTGGTGGTGTTTTACGTAATATATGGTTATTGTGCATAAGAGAAGTAGATGGGAAATAATACCACGGCACATGGATTCTGGCTTGACACAAAAACTCCCTGGAAAGTTCTAACAAGACGGCCACCATCTTGTTCACTGAAATGATCACAAGAGACTTGTAATATCATTATATATTCGACAATGGCAGTAATAATCATAAGCAGATCGGTTACTAAAAAAATATACGTGACGTATAAACCGATTTTTGAAATAATGTTTTTATTGGAATGTGAATACTTTCAAGGGGATCCCATTTTAATAATTTTCTTTAATCAACACTGGAAACTCCACAAAATTGAATAGGAAGGGTATTATAGGGTTGAGTTATTGGTACGTTTTGACAATCTAAAACTAAATAGGTACTGACCATTGTCGTTCTTTTAGGGTAGGGTTTTTTAGGGTAGAGTTTTTTAAATCGCTTTTATAGTTTGTTAAAATTTCTTATTATTATAGAATATCATTCCTTACGCTAACTGGATGAAATGGGTTAAATTATTCTGACGGAGATGCCAATTAAAGTAATGAAACATATGTTTGCACTATAAAAAGCGTCTATATATTGGATTATAGTTATTGCCTTTATTACACTCTAAACCAATCTGGACAGGAGTCCATGTGTAGGAACATATCCCTTATTATGGTTTCGACAAATAACAAAGTTCGACAATTAGTATTCTTAATCAGTTTTAAAGAAATTGCTACCAAAGTATTATTATATTAAAACTATTGCCTTTATCGATTTGCGTGAGAATCACGAAGTTCCAGGGCAGCGACGCGTCGAGGTAACTAATAAATAAGTTCCGACGTCAAAACTTTGCGGTCCGGTCCACCGTTTTAATTTAAGGGCTCAGTTTGTACTACTTGCAGTTCATGTTTACCGTAGCAGAGGTTCAAATATGCTTTCATGTTTGATATAACTCCACATGAGCAAGATCACGTCAACTGGACCCCCCATTTTCCACTTGATCATAAAAATTAATCCCATGTATTTTTTTTATGAGTACATACCATGATAAAATTATCCCCCAAAACGATTTAAAAAAATTTCGATTTTAACAATATTTTTTTTTACAATGAAAATTTTAGGTACTTTTAATTAAAAAATGGATTGTAAATCAACCGTTAAAGTTAAATTAATGGGACTTGAAGGATTTATTTTTAAAATGTTTATATTTTGATAAAATGTTAATACTTAAAAATTATTTGTTTATTTTCATATTGTTAATTAACTTTTAAGTTAACAAATGAAAATTTCATTGACTTCTCGGTGAAAAAATTAAGTTTTTTTTTATCGGTTACATGCGTTATTTATTAAAATTTAAGATTTCAGAAAAAAATTTCACTGCTCGCGATTAGTTTAAACAATATGAATTTATTTATCACAGCGCGCCGAGCGCCAGGCGCTGTCAGAATACCGCGTCGTCGAGCGTCAGACTACGTTGCAGCTTCGATTAATTATAATTAAAAATATAATTATCAAACAAATTTTATTATTATTATGATCAATATTATGACTAATACAATAAATAAATTCTCTATTATTAAAGTTAAATGGAAAAAACGAACTAGTAATAGATATGAAATTTTGTAGACATTTCTTAACTTTATTTTATTTATTTAAAAAAAAAAAACGTAAGCTGCAACGTAGTCTGACGCTCGACGGCGCGGTATTCTGACAGCGCCTAGCGCTCGGCGCGCTGTGATAAATAAATTCATATTGTTTAAACTAATCGCGAGCAGTGAAATTTTTTTCTAAAATCTTAAATTTTAATAAATAACGCATGTAACCGATTAAAAAAAACTTCATTTTTTCACCGAGAAGTCATTGAAATTTTCTTTTGTTAACTTAAAAGTTAATTAACAATATGATAATAAACAAATAATTTTTAGGTATTAATATTTTATCAAAATATAAACATTTTAAAAATAAATCCTTCAAGTCCCATTAATTTAACTTTAACGGTTGATTTACAGTCCATTTTTTAATTAAAAGTACCTAAAATTTTCATTGTAAAAAAAAATATTGTTAAAATCGAAATTTTTTAAAATCGTTTTGGGGATCAGTTTATCATGGTATGAACTCCTAAAAAAAATATATGGGATTAATTTTTATGATCAAGTGGAAAATGGGGGGTCCAGTTGACGTGATCTTGCTCACATATGATAAAATAAATATATATCTAACTATGACATTACTAGCCGTACTGCCAGCTTTGCATGTTTATTTGCGTAAAACGTTTGGAATAATGTAAACAAAGGGTTGATTGCTTCAGTAACATGAAACATCGTGACGTAGAGATGGTTGTACAAATAAAAAACCTATGGTGATATGCTTTTTGCATGGTAGGGTTTTTTCTAAGTCCCCCTAGGTGGTTGAATGAGCTAATCTCGGGAACTACTGGTCCGATATGAAAAATTATTTTAATGTTAGATAGCTCATTTATCAAGGAATGCTATAGGCTATATATCATTAAGCTAAGGCCAATAGGAGTGGAGCTTCCGCTACCACTCTCAATTTGAAAAGCTGTCGCCAAGCATCTGTTGGTGTGTTCCGGTAGCTACAGTCGAGAGCCAGCCCTCTCTAGGTTTAGCGTGTTTAGCATCTTGGACCACAGCGTCATAAATCTATAAAATATTATATTACATAAATGTCCGCAGCATGCATCTGAAAGTCCACTTTTGTCAAGTCAAGTGCCATCTTTTGATTTCTCTCTTAACCGTATTAACGTATATAGAGTTCGTATAATTTAAACGAAGAGATTTCTTTTCATTGAGATTTTTTTTGATGAAATAGTGCTTATATGATATTAGAAACCCAAGTTGTTTCCAAAAATACCATGAAGATTCATCTAGAAATTAGCGTTTCCAAACAGCAGATTAAAAGTATTTAAAAATAGTCCTATTGTATTCTGTTACATTTCTTCTTTTCAATGCACAATTTCGTAATCTATAGCTTTATTAAACTATAGAAAATAGTTATAGAACGAACTGATACAATATGTTACAATTAATTGCACATTAGACAATTAATTATACATTAATCCAGGTAAGACGGCGCTACTAATGTCTGTTACTGGCCTTAAAAAACTTGCAGTCAGGTCTAAAACTTAATCAGTACAGCATTTATAATAATCTTCAGTAGATTATAATACACTCATCAAAAAAGTCTAAGCAACATGTACTAATTTAAATTTTAGGATGGTTCTTCACATTATAACGTTGTATTTTATTTTTAAAATAATATCTTTAGGGTTCCATGATGTAAAAATAACAGCTGTTGTCTTTATAAGTTCTTTTAATAACAGAAATGAACAATATTAGAATATACTGTAGAAACTAAGATACATAAGAAACTAAACTTTTTTCTTACAAAATGAAATTTCTAAAGAAAATGTATTTATTGTGAAAGAATAGAACAATTTAATACAAAGTATGGGCTTCTTTGCTATTCAGAACTTGTCGGCAACGATTATTCATTGAATTAATGAGACTGTTTATGTCATCTTGCGGTATTCGCTCCCAATGGAATTGTAGCAAATCCTTCAGCTGTTGGGTTGTTGTCGCTCCGTCCAAGTCCTTCAAAACACGTCTCTGGAGCATGTCCCATGCGTGCTCGATGGGGATGAGATCTGGCGATTGTGCAGGCCAGGACAATACCTGGATGTTCTCCGTTGCAAAGTATTCACTGGTTCGCCGAGCTGTATGTGAACGCGCATTGTCATGCATTAACCTAAAATCGGAGCCAAAGGTTTGTGCAAATGGGTAGACATAAGGTCTGAGAATATCCTCAATGTAATTTTCAGCATTCATGTTTCCATTTACAAAAACGAGCTCAGTTCGCCTGTTCTTCATAATACCCGCCCATAACATAACTGTTGGGCCGCTGTATGGATGAACTTCCTGAACGCACCTGAGCCTTTCAGTATTTCCGGGCCGACGATACACTCGCACCCTTCTTGTATCAGGTTTAAACCCGAATCGCGACTCATCGGAAAACATAATTTTATCCCATTGTTCCTGGGTCCATGTTATGCGTTCTCTACACCATTCATATCGACGAGCGCGATTCCCGTGACGTATCGGTGGGCACCTGATTGGGCGTCGAGCTCGTAGGCCGTACTCATTCAGTCGATTTCGCACAGTTTGAGGACTTACATCAACACCACTTGAAATTTGTAGCCTCAAACTTATCTCTCGAGTGGTTAACATCGGCTGGCAGTCTTGCAGTCAGTTGTATGTCTTGCCGAGTGGTTGTACTCCTTTTACGGCCTGGATGCTGTTCAGCGGGTTCTCCTGTATTATTGTAGCGCTGCCAAAGACGACAAATAACACTTCTATGAATGCCAAAATGTCGAGATACCTGAGATTGATTACTTCCCGCTTGCAACATTCCTACAGCTCTTTGCATTTCATCTGCCATCAAATGACGTCGCTTCATGACGTAAAGAATATCTAACAATTCAATTTTGTCGCTAACTTTATTTAAATTGTTGGTAAAATTATAAAATCAAGACTAAACGTAGCAATTAAAACGCACATAAATTCAAACAAATTCGCAGTCATTTGAATTTTATGAAAAAACAAAACATAATCAAATTTTTTTTTACAACCAGCCAGTATGTCATCTATAACAAAAAAGTTTACTTACTTACGCACTTTGTTTGAGTAAATACTTAGAAATTAATTAATATAAATGGTAAAATTTGTAATATCACGCATGTTGCTTAGACTTTTTTGATGTGAGTATATGTCATAGATCAAGTACATATTAATAATTGAATTATAAGTCTTTTTTATTTACCGCTTCAAGCTCAATTAAAACTTAGGAAATGCTGAGATCAATTTTGTGTTCATTCCTTTGTCTTGGCAGTTTTGTGTCTTTGCTTGTCTGTAACTAATTTACTGTTTTGACTCTGTACTTTCTTTAGTGCTATTGATATTCTTCTATAGAAATAAACATTGTTTTGTCTGCCAAACTCGAAGTATCTCATAATCAGTCGTTTAACTGGAAAAGACGATTAAAGTTATGAGAGAAATAACGGAAAATAAAGGAGAAAGCGATAAAAGTTTCTCACGATACGAACTCTTGTTTTTCTAACGTCGAATGTATCAGCAACGTCGTAAATTATTCGGCCTTTCTTATACTTGAAGGTTTCGTACGAGCTTAGATAGTTTTTAAATCACTCATTTACGTGTAACATTTTTACCAAGAAAGATATAACACATAAAATTAGTAGTATGAATTTTGGAGCGATTAAGTATTATAGTTACGTATCCCGAAGACCATAATGAGGCTACGATTTGAGTGAGAGGTAATGCTGTGAAGAAACTATGCCTGGAATTTTTAATAGTTGCTTGGTTATGTATCAACCCTCGAGGTGAAAATTTTGCAATACCTTTTAAGTCCACCTGATGTTAAGACTTAAGTGATTAATCCAGCTTAAATGTACTGATAAAAATAGTCTTAGAAATACCGTAGCCGTAGCTACGGTCTTTTCACTTCTTTGATAAGTAAATCGAAGTAATTGATTATGATTTTTTTAATGACATATATTAATAGATAGCGCTGTTATGTAATTTTGCATCCTTTGTTACCTATGTTTTTTAATTAATGACATATTCGCAACTATATGTTAAAACTATAATATTATTTCATTCAAATAAATATATATATTGTTATAAAAACTAGATGAGCATATTTACATACAGTATTTATATGCAGTCTACGTAGTACCGCTCTATAAATATATACATACTCAAGGGTCCGGCGGACCTGTTGTCCTACCCTGATAGCAAAAAAAAACCTTGACTAATTATACAACTAAACCTTCCTCATGAATCACTTATTCTACTGGTGAAATCCGCATAAAAATCCGTTCAGTAGTTTTTGAGTTTATCGCGAACAGACAGATAAACAGATGTGGCAGAGGTCTTTGTTTAATTATATGTAATAGTTCGGAAATGTATCGCTAGTGGAGCTGATTTTAAAAAATGACGATGAATTTCTACTGCTGAGATTTTATGTTGGTAAGCCATATACCAGCTGTAATATATATCAGTGCATGCTAGGAACCACAATCTTCGGACCGTAAAACATAAATGTGAGCACTGCAGATTTCTAACAGAAGTAGGTTGTATAGTTGCTCCTTCAGCAGTTGGATTATCCGCAAGCTGTAACCCTTTTACGTCACGCTACAGTAATAAATATATTTGATTTTCCTTACATAGGCACACACTTTCCTAAAGGTACTGGGAATTGGGAAGATTTTCCTTTTCTTCCTAGTAATTTATGTTAAGCTCGTGTAATTTACTACATTAAGTTACTGTCTCAGTATATTGCTTTTGCAAAGCTCATTAGTAACTGGTCAGAATAGATTTAACTATTTATTTATTTTTTAAATTTCATCATCGTTTTCATTGTTGACTAACTCTTGAATTTGTCTATATCGTTTATTATCTTAACAATACATTTAATGTACAAGGGAAAATACATAAGCATCGCACCTCTAGCCCCACTTCTTTAGGGCAACAAAATACACATCTCTAAACGCGTAATACTTACACAAATTCTAAATAGTTTGTTAAAACTTTAATAACTTTATAGTAAATGGAAATATCTTAATATTTTCAGAGAATGACCATTTGTCCAAGAATTAATATAAAAAATGGCGCTAAAGAGTTATCTCCTCTAGTTTTTGATTAAAGCTCCCAACCGCGAATCTCTGTGATTTGATTTATATAGATTATCTCCTTCACTATGACAAGTCACTCATCATTCATAATCTCTTTCGCAATTTATACACAAACTACAAGACAATGGTTTTTAAGAAACTAATGGAAGGGACCTTAACAGCGCTGTATTCGGACGCGCCTCAAAGTAATGTTTGTTGTATCTCTTTCATCTTACAACAAATATAAAATTGGTATATTTTACCTTAATAATGATAAAAAAATATGTCTAATTGTATATTTGATTTCACTATGTCTTATGTAGTCGTGGTAGGAGACTGGTTTGACCAGTGAAATATTAACTCGATGTCTACCAAGGAATATTTCGGAATTTGCGTACGTTTACTAATTCAAATTAATAATTCTGCTGATGGTGAAGAAAAACACCGTGACGAAACTCCTGTACCTGAGAAATGTTCTTGTAGTACCACTGTATTTGGGAAAATATAGAACTGTGGGTTTCTCGGAGTTTCAAATCGTTAATGCGTGGTGATTATTTCCAAACCTTCCTTCGGGAAGAGACTTATCTTGCAGTGAATTTTTTACTTGCTGATATGATAATAATGTTCTGTATTCCGTTAGTAAAGCTATAAACTAAAAAGTTATTAGCATTCATTATTTATTTGCAAATAAAACAAACGCAAAAGCAATCTCTCCGTTATTAAAGAGAAATTAATTGTCATTCCTGATTTGTTGTTCTCCGAGTTGGTGCTCGACAAATGTTAAAGTTGAGTCGACACTTTACGTTATAATATTTCAATTTGCTTCTTTTATTTCTATATTAACTTCTGGCGTGTTTACCGTGTGGAATATTACTGCTATAAAATTTATTCAAAGTTAACAACAAAATTTTCTATAAAGTTTATTTATAATTTTCACACTGCAAAGACAAAGCTGAAAGTTGTACATTGACGTGAGTTTGTTTGAAACTGTTGTACAATTTTGAATGGTATTATACTTTGGAACATAGAGACAGATATTTTAGTTTCATATATATTAAGTAGCAATGATGTAATGTATATCTAACGTTTTGTTGTTCAAAGTGTTATCGAAATTGTTGCATAAATATTAGGTCATACATGACTAATTTTGTGAGAACTAATAACGGTTTTAAATAGTTATTTTTGTTATATTGCCGTAACTCATTGTAATATATCTAATATAATCTCATTGTAATAGTATGATCCCTCATTTTACTCATACAATATGGTAAATCCATATATCTGTTATCTATACTTCAAAAGCCATGACACTTCTTTTTGAAAGGGACAACGCCTACTTAAACCTTAAACCTTTCTTACTCATTACGTTTCGTTTCTCCGGACAATTGTGCGTATATTTGAATTTGAATATTTATTATCGATCAACGTTGGAAAAGAATGTCACGATGAAACTTAAAAACAAAAGAAATGATGTTCTTGAATCTCTATCTGGTGGAGTAAATACAAGATCATTAATATATCAGCTTGAAAAATCGTCTTTACGGCCACAACATTGTGACTCGCAGTGTCGAAGACAGATTAATAAAAAAACTCAATAGCCCGGTTAGTCTATGTAAACAAGAGGCTAGAAATTGAAATCGCTCCAGAAAGTTTAATATCCGCTTCTTTCACTGATCTCGTTTGATCTGTGCTCATTTCACTGGAG
The DNA here is from genome assembly GCA_036509395.1 of Antheraea yamamai. NCBI lineage: Eukaryota > Metazoa > Arthropoda > Insecta > Lepidoptera > Saturniidae > Antheraea > Antheraea yamamai. The sequence continues at coordinate 11,836,835 of AP028437.1, read as the reverse complement.
AATCTTATATTTGTACTAGCTGTTGTACTACGGTTGTTTTTTAATGTAGAATTAATTATATATATATATAGTAATTCAAAATTTACCCAACTGCTGGATAGATTTCAATGATTTTTTTTTAGTTCTACTTCTTACATATTTTACCTAAAAATAGTTATCACGATAGCTTTAACTTATATAAATCACTTGAAGGTTTCAGAATTTACAATTTTTATATGCATAACGCTTTTGGCTATTTTTGTTTTCTTATCGCGGAGAACTGAGGCAAGAAGGCACACGTTTTTTCTTCTATAAATAAAATATATTATCAAGATAACAAACGACACAGATGAAGTCACGGGTATCACCTATTTCATAATACATCAATATTTGACTCCGCTATGTTTATATTTCTATGATTTTCAATTTATACCCTCAATAGCTCGAAGAAATAAATAAAAAATATATCAACCCTAAGGATATGGCCAATAATATAATATATACTAAGGGCTCCTTGCGACCTCGTCTATGTTAGCGTCCTTATAAATTCGTGTAACTTTTTTAAAACTTTAAGTTTATGCAACGTACGTCGAGCTAGCACGTATGTGGCAGGATTTTCACCAATTTGCTTGACACTTCTATTTTGTCCAGTATGTTCATAAATTATAGCTTAAGGGTTATTCTGATGTATAAGTCATATTACTATAAAGTCTCGTCAAAATGTATTTAGTAGTTTTTGCGTGAAAGGATGGCAAACATCCATCGATTCTCATTAAATTTCTCGTCCACAATATTAATAGAATTTCCTTACAAGTAATTTGTACTTCGAACATTGTTTTTATAATCTATCAAGGTTTATATGTCTATCTTATTTAACTTAAAATTAGGTCGAATACTTATAAACAAAAATATTTATATATTTATTATAAACTAAAAAACTGTAAATGCGTTACCTACATGATATTTTGACAAAACAAATGACACGAAAACGCACACATACGTAAAGTAATATTGTAACGCCATACTGTTTGAGATAAAATGTGGAAGTAAGATGGCATATTCTCAATGTCGGTGGTGAAAAAGAATAATTATATGTTGCTTAAATACGGGCGGGTTTACGAGGCAGCCGTCAAAAATAAGCAAGCTAGCCAAGTTTTTAGAAGCTGCTGTCTAAACACTGACGTCTCTACAGCGTTTTAGTTATAATATCATTGGTAACAAGTCTTAATATGTCGAAAACTTAATAATTCGATTTTTTACAAGTCTTCTTTGAATTTCATCTTAACAAGTCTAGGAATAAACCTCTAATCGTTTGCAGAGCAACTTTAAAAAAACATGTCTAACAAGTTGATAATTGCTATACTCCTTGCATTTTAAAACTCGTTTAACGGTTCGTTGGCTCGAAATCAATTATTGCAATGAAGCTTCAGAGTTATTGAAACTTTTAATATTCCCTGAAGTGCTCTACATAAATTATTTGAATTCATTGGAAAGCAAATTGGATTATTTATTCCCAGTTATAAGATTCCGTGAAATATATTGGTTAGTTGTTCTTTTATACTATTTCGGCGAAGAGAGTATTAAACTTTCATATTATTTCATTATAAAGCGATCATTAGTAACGATATCTAGTGAGATTTCTTCTTAATATTATTGGCGTTACAATAGATTATTTTGTCAATCATCGCTTTTGATTGAAATATTTTTTAGCTGTCTCAAATGTTGTTGTCAAAATAATAATAACAACATTTAGGATCAATAAGAATAAATAAGACGTTTAACCACAATCAACCGATTCAGCAACACACTACTGAACACAGCTATATACCACACTTGATACGGGTGGGCCGACGCTCCGCACGAGAATGACATGCCGGGACATGTCAGATCAGGTCGAGTCGAGTCTACCAAGAACAATCAAATACAATGTTAACCGATACAGAAATACAACACTGGGTATAGTTATCACGAACCATTATTCTTACCGTGGATGTAACCATCCCAAGTGTCTGAGCGAGAATGTCTTTTTTTTTTTCTCGAACTGCGTACGCTATTGGCCTTTTTGGAGTCCTCTACAGCTTCACCCGACTACTAAGGCGAGCGCTTAAGGCACTCAGCCGATTTTATTTGGGCAACTAGCTCAAGGGTGCACGGCACACCTCGGCTTGGCTGTTGCCTGTTTCATGCAATTCGCGATCTATCTTAGCTAACCTAAGCGAGAATGTCTCGGCCGACTCGCCTTTTATAGCATTCAATGGACGAACGGTCGATAACTTCGACCAATGGCGTGTCAGATAACTAGCAACACCCCCGATGCAGTCAATAGTACGGAGAGTGCTAACAATATGGATAAAAGTGATAAAAGTTAAAGGTAAATGACAAAAGGCTAAATCTGTAGACAATAAAAATGTCATTAGGTTTTTAATACGGATCATAATTTGCAAGAACCAAGCTATAGTATCAACTGTAAAATACCGATCTCTAAATGACAATTAAGCTCCAGACCTAATGTAAACTGAACGATGTATTTTCTTTAATAAACTTACACGCAGATAACTTTTAACATTGCCTTGGTTTTTCTTATAGCTTGGCCAGACAAATACAAATGTCTTTAGATATTTTCTAAAATCCTTTAATATATTATCCTTAATTATGGCCTCAAACTAGGTAATGCCTGTCTCATGGAAGCCTAATACCTGATTACAGAAATATAAAATTGTATAATAACTAAATAAATGTTAGAGTGTGAGAGAGGGTGTGTGTAGTTATGATGAGTATGTGTGCAAAAGTGAGTGAGTGTACGTGTCGTATATCAGATATTTATAATTCTTGGGATGGTTAATAGAGTATTTTGAGTAGAATTATAGAGTGCTATGACTAGAGTTATAATTTGCAACCTGAGCTTGCGATCTCGAAGCCTTTAATATTTAATCATTTTTGTTTATCGTTTCGTTCTTATAAAATACGTATTTATGGAGCGGAATAAACAGAAATACATTAAGATTACAATTTAGCGTTTACCCATAATCTAAGATTTTGTTTTTGTGAAATTAAAGATATATAAAATGCTAGGTGCAATGGATATTCCCTTAAAATGGGTCAAGTATATATAAAATTTCTATTAAAACCTGTGGTAAATAGTTTTCAGTTATAAAATAAAATATAATCACTATTTAAAGGTGGAAATCGTAATGTGTCTGCCAAATTGTGATTCATAAATTTTTACGTGAATTGATATTCAGGACTGAGTCATTTTGTTCACTGGCACGGAAATTTTGATGACGTCATTTCAGACAGCCTAGCTTTCCTATAGCTCAGGTATGATTTGACAGATTTTACTGCGGAAGAAAATTGGACTTTAGAACCCTCAATATCTATCTTCATACACATATAACCAGCTCGTTTGCGTTGTATATTATTTTAACAATATATTTTATATGTCGGGGCGAAGTAAAAAGCCGTCCATGTAGAGGTATGACGTCATCCTTAGTGACATTATGGTTAATTTATTAATCCACAAATACCACTCCAATAAAAACGTTAGCCGATACAGAAAGGCACAACTGAATATAATTACGAATTATCTGTAGATGTGACTAGCCTAAATGTTTGAGCGAGGATGCCAGTATCTAGTTGTCGGTCACTTTTTAATGTATTCAAACAAAGTTGATAGGCAATAATAATCAGAATGCATGAACAACACATATTTCCAACCAATGGCGTCTCAGAACGGGGTAAATAGTAGCCAGTCATTAGTACGCATCAACAGTAGTCAATAGTACAGACGCAGGTCAATAGTAACTTCCACGATGTACATATATTAACAGGAAATAAAGAGAAAACAAAAATGTAGTTACAAAATTACTTCGTAAACAATGTTACCTGTTTGTTTTCCTTCTCCTATATATGCGCACTGTACCGCTAGCCCCACTTTAGACATAGTTAAACGTGTAGTACTTATAAAAATCGATTTTCTGAAAACTTTAATAACTTAATATTAAATGAGGAAATCGCGATATTTTTAAAAGACTAATTGTTTATAAAGTAAAACTAAAAATAAAATAATTGAAATTTATTCAGTAGTTTTTACGCGCACAACGACAGATATCTATCATTTTATGTATGTTTGTCATTAAACATCTTCCATACGACAGGACCGATTTTTGTATATATTTTTTTTTATATCATACGAGACAAACGTACATATGGGTCACCTGATGTTAAGTGATCACCATCGTCCATAGACATTTGCAACACCAGGGGAGTCGCAAGTGCATTGACAACCTGTCTTGGGAGTGAATAGTGGGGAATAAGGGAAGGGGGAAGGGGAGGGGAGGTAGGCCTCCAGCGCTCTCATTGACCGAACGAAACGCAACAAGCACTGTTACTTCACTTCGGTTTTCTGTGAGAGATTTGAGTATCCTTGGATGGTTTAGATCAATAATTTGGCCAAGTAGATGGTGCTGTGATATAATTAAAGATTTTTTTAATTAGCATAATAGGATAAGATTTGTCGGGCTCGCTAGTATTTGAAATACTTGACAGACCATCTTTATAACCTGTTACTGGGATATTTATCCAAATTAAATGGTAGAGGAGTTCCATTCCTGTCAGCGTTTGTTAACGTATAGTGGTATTAGATTTCGTTAAATAGCACAATGGACTATACTGCTATTATTTGTCGCCTAAAAAAGAAAAACGAAAATGTCCATCTAGCCCTGAAGTAAACAGAAACCCGACGCAATAAATATTGCCATTAGGGTTGGAAATCTTTTACTGTAACCACCTATATTGAGTTTCAATACCATAGGCTATGGAGAACAGAAGGTGCAATTGAACTAATATGGATTATACAGATGTTACATTTTTAGTAGCCACTATACTTTTTTAATACAGGTAACATTAGAGAGAGAGACGAACTTCTTAGCCTTCCATGGATTCACCGTGCGGGTGCCGGGTCCATCGTGTGGCAGAGGGAGAAACTCAGAGCAGTTCCCAGGACTTGCGACCCAGGTGTAGGTTTAAGGAGGCCCCCTTTGAGATGCGCATCAACGCTCACCTTCACTGCTCGAGTTTCCCGCCCTGCCTAGCCAAATTTGGTAGGAAACTGTTAGTGCAGCCTTTGATACTCGTTCTAAAATAGAACTTACTGCAGTTCTCGACAGGCCAAGGTCCTTCAGAAGGTTGTAGAGAGATTTTGCTGGTATACCTCTCGCTCCTACTTCTACCGCGTATAACTTAACCACATAGCCATTTTTACTTAGTTCATTTGTTAGTTCGTAATATTTATTTAATTTGATTGTGTGGTCTTTAGGAATGTTGGTTTCCTACGGTACAGTAAGCTCTACTAGTATTATATGTTTTATGTGTCTAGAGAAGAGGAATATGTCCGGTCTGGATGACGAAACACCAACATCCTCTGGGATTTTATAGTGCTTGTCATACGTATCCATTAAAATAACAAAACCGTAGCATAGTAAAAGTATTCATTTACATACATACATACTTACATATACATAGTGGTTCGGCGCAAAACTTATTAGAGTAAGTGATTAGCTGGAACTTAGTAGCTCCAGGGAAGGTTTCAGTTATTGAGTTCTTGTGTCGTCAAGGGATGCGGGATTCGTAAGTGTTGCTTGAAGCAGCGAAAGATCGCTGCTTTTATCACATAAGATTTTGGTGAAACACTCGGACATAGTCAGTGTGCTATCGCTCGTGGCTGCCATATAATGCGCAAAAACATTTAATATAGTGTCGCGCACTGCTCCGTAAATTAAAAAAACCCGCTACACTACCGCAACAGGAATAGCTATCTTCCGCCTTCGGTAAGTACTTTATAATTCCGCTAATTATTTTACCTTAATAAATGTTTATGCGCGTCAGCCCTTACAACCATCATACTCACAAACCAATTATTCTAGCCGCATCTAGGGCTATTTACACGTCTCAGGTTTTCTTCAACACATAAATAAACAGAAAAGAAGATATCTATAAATACACACCACAAGAAAACATAATGATTACAAACACAAAGTTAGAACTAATGAGAGAAATCTCTACACGAACATTGTGTAAGGGACGATACGTAAGTATAAAATAGATCTACATTATTGCTTATGCAATTAAAATATTAACATGCCCCGTTCAGAAATGCATTCTGGGCACACATAACTGAACTTTAGGTTATAGTTCCAGACAGTCTATAATTCCAGTAGCTATTCCATATATGTATATTGTATAATAGTTCTTCTTCTCTGTTTATCAACTGCAATCGTTTTTATTTTTGTTATTTAAAAGCTATTGACTATCCTTAGTGCTATCAATAAAAAATATCAGGAAATCGTTGTTTTCTTATCTGCGAATATGCATATATTTTGTTACGGTCTCCTAAAACGATCAAATTCTTACAATTCAAGACATTGTTGTACAATTTTCAACATAAATAAATAATAGTTTAAAAAAAAACTAAAAAAAAACGCTTTCATAAAAAATCAAACTAAAAAACAGAAAATAAAATTTAATAAATTTGGATTAAGAATAGTGTAAATTAGAAATAAATGTATATTTTTGTAAAAAGTGACAAAAAAATGATAAAAATACTGATATCTGGAGGTGCTGATATTAACAGTGACGCATCGCTTAATCCAAATTTTTTAAATTTTATTTTCTGTTTTTTAGTTGGATTTTTTATGAAAGCGTGTTTTTTTAGTTTTTTTAGACTATTATTTATTTATGTTGAAAATTTTACAACAATGTCTTGAATTGTAACAATTTTATCGTTTTAGTTAAAAATTTTTAACTTTTTTTTTCGGATTATTGCATTGTCGTCGACCTTTGACAGGTGTGCAAAGTTTGAATTAAATCTGATCGTTCAAAGTAGGACAAAATCGAGCTCAAAGGGGTCGGTTACAAACATACATACAGGTGAAGCTAATAAAAGCGTGATAAAAAAGGTTTTACGTAGTTTCAAATTTAAATGTACATTTTAATTGCTTAATTTCAATCATTTATTATATTTTAGAACAATTATCAACCATGGTCATGTTCAAATATGACTCAGATTCGACTAATGGACGAACACTAATTTATATAATTATAAAAAGGTTTTGGTATATTATAAACCAAATACCAAAGGTACCAATGTTGTACATTGATTTATGGATGTAATAATCATGTCATTTCCAAGTAAGTTATTAAGCTATTGCATAGCTTCTATCGCGGGCCTTGAGCGTGGGGACCGAATCCAGAAATTCCGTAACGAAAAAAACCTAAGACACCCCACTCTGACCGGCACAGCGGTGATACTTTTTAGTTTTTCCAGCTATCGATAAATACCAGAACTTTTAATGACTTTTTGAAATATCACGCTTGTCTCTTTAGTTCAGCAACCCGCCTTTAGGTGGCATTGGTTGTATTGGAAAACTACCGTAATCAGCTGTTTGTGAGAAAGTATATAGGTGTATAGGTATTTATCATCTATGTACAACAGTGAATATCTGTACTCGTATAATTTGTGTACAAAGTGTTTTAAATATGAATAAATAAAGTGCATTTATTAATGAAGAAAGTCACGAAGTAATAGTGAAAGGAAATGAGTTAGTACTCTATATACATTCATTTTATTATTATTATCACAAATGCAGTATTATTTTTTGAAATAAAAAGAAAAATTTAATTACTTTTTTTAATTATTATTATTATTTTTTTAAAAATACTGCATTAATAAAATAAATAAATAATTATAATTGCATAAGTTGATAAAAAATGCTATGCAATAGCTTTACCGCGGCAGTCTCCGAGTGCCACACGTCTTTTTTTTTAAATGCAATCTTTATTTTTGTTAAAGATATTATAATATTAAAAACGTACATTATAAACTATAGTCATGTATATTAAATAATATTAAAATGCATATAACAATTGCACAATTTTACACACTAAAATACAGTGTGCTTTCTGGAATACTCTTGCGCTGTATCGTTTACAGGAAGCGGCGACATCGAGATCCATTAGTGCTGGCGCGCGCCTTTAGACGGTTAAGAATCTATTACAGAGACGAACTAATATATTTTATCTGTATAATTTATTTGCTGCGATTCAATCGATAATGCTGCATTTGCTAACGGAGTGCATCTCCGGAATTTTAATAGAGCGGAATAAAATTCTGTTGCAATAAAATAAGTTATTTATGTTACTCGTGGTAACTTTATTAATTCATTCTATTAACTTATTATCTTTATACTAGCAATTTAGTGCGACTTCACACGCGTTTTTTATGCAGAAATTACCTTGGATTCTTTATTGTACACCTACATATACATAAAATAATAAAATCGTAAATTGAATAACTGACAGAAAATGACGGATTTTCATACTAATTCCCATGTCTTTTTTCACCACCTTAAGGGTTAAAATTCCAAAAATCCTTGTTTAGTGCTCACGCACACTGTAAAAGGAAGTCGCAAGCAAATTTTCGTAACCCAAGCCCCATTTATTTGCGTTGTAAAAATTTAAAAATTCAAAAATAATTCCCACACAGAAAGCGCGGGTAAAATGCGGTAAATTGCTAGTAAAGTATTTAAAAACTCCAAATAGATGGTATAGTGTAAGATATAACCTCTATTTAAAGATACAATGATATATTCCTCTAAGGTAATTCGAGAGAATATTTTACTTCTTATCTCAATGACGTGCAAGTTACAAATGGGAATGTTTTCCACGTAATAGCAAGCAATTTAAAACAACGTGCGAAAGTTCCCACATTTAGAACGTGGGCCTAAAACGAAATCCATTTTATTTCTTAGATAGTACATTCACTAAATATAGCAACGCGTGGTAACCCTATTTAGGTTGATGACGTGGAAATATGGGTAAGATGGCACATTGGAAGCGTGTTTGGATAACATCGACCGATGTAAAATTATGAACGAACATTGTGGTGAAATTATAGCATAGTTATTCGGCTTTTACTGAGCTATCGAAGGTTAGGTTCTATTCTTGAACTTGAACTTGAACGTGATGAAGAGCATAGCATGGTGGTAGGTAGCTAGCTACTACTTTCAAGTTTAACTCTTTTATCAAGCTACTATAGGTGTGCTTTGGGAGATCTCCTTTAGATTGCAGCTGTAAATCATTGTTTAACATCAGGTAAAATTGTTGTTAACCCTAGAACCTACAAGTTGTAAGTGTTAAAATTTGTGGACAGGACGCTGTTAGACTTAAAAACAATGTTATTATAAGTAAAAAGTTGTAGATAAGTTATCTACAATATATTTTAGCAAAACAAATGGCACGATAACGCACACATACGTAAAGTAATACTGTAATGCCACACTATCTTAGATAAAATGTGGAAGTAAGATGGCATATTGCCAATATCGGTGGTGAAAAGAAATAGTTATATGTTGCTTAAATAAGGGCGGATTGACGGAGCAGCCCTCAAAAATAAACTAGTTAGCCAAGTTTTAACAAGCCGCTGTCGAAGCGCTTATGACGTATCTATGACGTATACAGCTTTTTAGTTACAATATCATTGTTAAAAAAGAATATTACAAATTTAGTAGGTGGTAGAGCCACGTTGAAACTATTACTGGTTTCAGCATGAATGGGTCGGCTCATCCAGGGTAGTACCACCCTCTCACAGAAAACCGACGTGAAGTAACAGTGCTTGCATTGTTGCGTTTCGTTTGGTCAGTGAGAGCGCCGGATACCCACCTCCTCTCCCCTTCCCCGTTCTTCCCCTCCCCATCCCCCACTTCCCCACTCCCCTCTCCCCCAAACACAGGTTGGCAACGCACTTGCGACTCCCTTGGTGTTGCAAGTGTCTATGGACGGTGGTGATCACTTACCATCAGGTGACCCACATGTTCGTTTGCCTCCTATAACATAAAAAAAAAAAAAAAAAAAAAAAAATATAAATATTATTTAATATCATGATATGAGACATGTCTCATTGATTCCTTTCTCAAATAAGCGTGGGCGATGTACCGCACCACCTACGGCCTCTTGCCCAAAGGCCGAGGATCCGGCACGAAGGCTTAACTAATTTTAACTGATGAAAAGCAAAACAGAATCACCAGAGAGCGGGTTTATGAATAAATATTACTTTAAAGAAAACATTATCTTTTTAAGAAGTAGTAATACCTAGCAAGTAAACAATTTCAATTTTAACGAACTTGTCTATTGGAAAACAAACATTACCTTAACTAAAGAGATCATTTTGAAATCACATAACTATTAATAATTTATGTAATTTAAAGTCAAGTCGTTTGCATTTACATAAATGATAATTGGACAGTTCAACATTATTTGTCTTCCAGTATATATAATTCGTCGGTAGAGCAAGAGGCACTATTATAAAGTTTTTCAAAACTATGTCAACCGCTTGATAAGGACCGGATCTGGTATATTCGGGTCAAACCTATTAAAATAGCGCTTGATGTCTTTTCTTTCTTTTTCATTACTGGCAATCCAGACCTCTTCAAAGACTACTTCTGCTATTTTCACGTAATAAATTAATCTCTTCTGCTTTATATGATTCTTCTTATGAAAATATGTTCCAGGCTTTTAATAATGACTAATCTTGAATTAATATGCAATGACAGATTTGGGCGGGAAGAGGAAGAAGGCGAACAATCGTTTGATGACAGAGAAAGTCACCTATGTAAATAATTAATTAAGTTGACAATTACAAAGGCGTCATTGGCGGCGATTGAAAAAAAATATAGCTTATAGTGTAGTCGTTTATTTTGATTATAGAATAAATTAAGAATATAAAATACACTGTTTTCTTGTGAATTTCTTCAATATAGCCATATGCCATAGCAGCCAACAAGGAACACACAGAACCATTGCATTATAATGTAGGACTGTTCCAAGGCTGCTGCTTGTCACCAATAGCTTTTAATATAATTATAAATATTCTTATAGACAAGTTAATAAGTCATGAGAAAAAATGGGGCTATCGGTTTAAAATAAACAATAAATACACAGAGTCCATCTTAGCCTTTGCAGACGACCTAGCAATAATGACACGAAATCAAAAACAATGTCAGGTGTTATTAACTGAAGTAGATGAGTTTTGTACATGGACTGACGGACTGAGGGCAAAATCAAGTAAATGTCACTGTCTATGTCTGGGTAGACGAAATACCAAATATACCTCTTATGACCCGGGACTCTCAATAGGAGGTCAATGTGTCACCACGATTGCTGAAGCAGTGCCTTTCAAATTCCTTGGTAGAAAGATTGACTACAAAGGACGTACACCATCCTTAGAGGCAACTGTCGATAATTTTCTAAATGACTTAAATAAGGTAGACCAACAACCATTAAGCAATATTAAAAAAGTTTGGATATACGACAACTATCTTACGTCACGTCTGACTTGGTCTTTTCTTGTATATGACATTGGTAAAACCCTCCTGGCAAAACTAGATGCAAATGTCATAAAGATATTGAAGCTATGGCTCGGAATTGCACATTCAGCTGACCCCTCAACTCTATTTAGGGATCAAAACAGTTTTGGGATGAAGTTAAAGAAACCATCGGAACTCTATAAACACATCAGAGTGACCAAAATCCATCTCTTGGGAAAATCGCAGGACGAAATAGTCTCATCACTCCCAAAAGATAAATGTGTTACAGAGCTTGAGTCAAGACTTCAATTCCACAAACAATTTATGGCAGGAGCACAATTTAATAGAGTCGGACTGGGTTCTGCAAAGAAAAAGGAAGACCGAGAAATAATAAAATCCTTTCTACAACAAGATGAAAATGATAATTATAAAGTGCACGCAATGAATTTAGAAATGCAAAGTGAGTGGTTAACCTTAGGTGAGTTCTGCATCCCGTTAGCCCTGAAATGGCGCACCCTACTTTATGATTGGTCTCCTGCCCTATTAAAATTTTATCTTAATGCCTTCCAAATGACCCTCCCTGACCCTCTGAAAAATCTTGCTTTACTTGTGGTGAGGCAGTAGGTACTGCTAGGCACTTATTGGTAGGTTGCAAGGTGCTGCTTGATAGGGGTTATTACTCACGCCGACATGATAGAGTACTTGAAATCATACGTGAAGCAGTAAGTCTTTCAGTAGCTAGAGCCCAAAAACGATTGACCACAAATGAACGACAAATTAACTTTGTAAAGGATGGCTCAACTGTAAACTCTAAAAGCAAGCCTTTCTCAATCCTAGGTACTGCACCTGACTGGACTATTTTAATGGATACGTATGACAAGCACTATAAAATCCCAGAGGATGTTGGTGTTTCGTCATCCAGACCGGACATATTCCTCTTCTCTAGACACATAAAACATATAATACTAGTAGAGCTTACTGTACCGTGGGAAACCAACATTCCTAAAGACCACACAATCAAATTAAATAAATATTACGAACTAACAAATGAACTAAGTAAAAATGGCTATGTGGTTAAGTTATACGCGGTAGAAGTAGGAGCGAGAGGTATACCAGCAAAATCTCTCTACAACCTTCTGAAGGACCTTGGCCTGTCGAGAACTGCAGTAAGTTCTATTTTAGAACGAGTATCAAAGGCTGCACTAACAGGTTCCTACCAAATTTGGCTAGGCAGGGCGGGAAACTCGAGCAGTGAAGGTGAGCGTTGATGCGCATCTCAAAGGGGGCCTCCTTAAACCTACACCTGGGTCGCAAGTCCTGGGAACTGCTCTGAGTTTCTCCCTCTGCCACACGATGGACCCGGCACCCGCACGGTGAATCCATGGAAGGCTAAGAAGTTCGTCTCTTGAGCATACTTACATATGTAATAATTCAGAGTTTATAATTTATCTTTTGTGTTACTGAATCGTAGTTTTACGGAATATTAATATTTTAAACAGTAAAATGGACTTTAAAAGTATAGCCATACGGTATATTTTGGTGTAGTAGTTCTGTAAAATTGTTGTATCTACAGCTTATCTATATTTATGGCTCGCTTTGAACATGTCAGTGTTACTACCTCTCACGATACCATGTTATTTTTGTTTTATACATCGACAGTTAAATCATCTTTTATTGTCGCAGAGGTCGAATGGCTTTTTTATCTTTATGTGCTTTCGTAGCCCTAGATTTTCTAAGAGCAGTCGGTTAGTTCAAATCGGTAATAAATCTAACTAATACTATTTCAGATAAGCTGCTCCCTTTATTCTTAAAACGATATTCTTTAACGCAGCGAGTGGTCGGATTTAACCGGTAGAAACTGTCACGTAAGTAAAAAGCGTTATGCCGTTTTTCTTTTTACCTCCATATGACTCCCTATCTGTCTCTTTCTATTATATGTGGGTGTGTGGGTGTGCTAATATCGTTATATGTGCAATCGAGCATATTGTACTGCCAATTGTATAACCTAAATACTGACCGCGTGGTCCTTTCATTGGAACTTATTTGATATTGCTCTTTTATTTTACATTTTCATATACTTTGTGAATCGCTATCATTTTCATTTTTTTTATTATTGTTATTGTTTTATTATTCTTCTTTTATCTATTTTTCTTTATACTTCTTATAAGTAATTATTGTATACCAATTTTTTTATGTATTATTTATTTTATTTATTACTGGCGGGCCCGGCAGACGTTGTCCCGCCCTGATTATGAAAAAATCCTTGACAAATTATATACTAAAACGTTCCTCATCAATCGCTTTATCCATCGGTGAAAACCGCATGACAATCCGTTCGGTAGTTTTTGAGTTTATTGCGAACAGACAGACACAGACAGACGCGGTAGGGGACTTTGTTTTATACTATGTAATGATTTAATGACACTTTTTCATTTGGTTCCTTGCTTTACGTCGTTTGCATTAAAAACAACTTTATACAAAGAAAGAGAGCTGCATAATGAGGCTGTAACGCTTTGTCCTTATGTGACGTAAATATACAAATATAAATAATCTAACATGAGAGATTTATCACTGAACTTTGTCGCTTAAAAAAAATGTGTGCGTGTACTAGTGTACACACGTAAGAAGTGAAACTTGTTTAAGGCCTTATTTTTCGCAAAATGATCTATATGCAACTTAAAAAAAAAAAAAAAAAACCCTTTCTTTCTTTATGGCAAACAATTTCATTAATATATTAAAAAATAAAGTTAAATTAGATAAAGTTTAAACAAAAGGATTTTATTATCATAGACATGAATACAAAAAAGATGGCGCGTAACGGAAAAATGTGACGGTAAATTTTTTCCAACGCCGATAAAGAAGTTTCACTTCAAAATTCGACGGATAAAAATACACGATCTTATTCGCTTACAAGTGAAACATGCAACTGAATTCGATATCGCACAAAATCAGCATAAAATATCATAGTGTTCGGATGTCACAGCGGGGTCGGGCTTCTTAGACGTTGCGCTCTTTGCCTGTTCACTCGAACCAAACACAATTTCCTCGCCGTGTTTATGCCGTTATCCGTCTCGTATTGCGTTTCAGTAACGTTATTCGAATCCTCTTATAGCGACAACACGGAAAATTGAATAAAACATACCTACGTACCGAAAACATATTCATTATTCAAAATACCTTCATTCTATCAACGTCTCCACTTGAGATATATTTGTTTTGAAGTGCAAAATTCTTTAGGCACGTTGAGCGGTATTTTTGGGAGGAGATAAATTTATAATTTCGTGTCATGACATAATAATAAGCGTGACCGACCGTATTGCGCTTGCGCGGCTTGCGTCAGACTACCGACGCGTAGTATAACGGTTTGTCTACATTTAGGTTTTGTAGGTGGTAGAGCCATGCTGAACCATTACCGGTTTTAGAATGAATGGGTCGGCTCGCCCGGGGGAGTACCATCCTCTCACAGAAAACGGACATGAAATAACAGTGCTTGCATTGTTGCGTTTCGTTCGGTCAGTGAGAGCGCCGGAGGACCACCTTCCCTCCCCAATCCTCCATCCGCGATCTCACTTCCACACACAACACAGGCTGGTAACGCGCTTGCGACTCCCGGTGTTGCTAGTGTCTATGGACGGCGGTGATCACTTAACATCAGGTTAAGGACCCGCCTATTCGTTTGCCTCCTATGATATAAAAAAAAAATAGTATTGATATTTTGTATTGAGATTTTTCAACTTATCATATACTTGATTAATTAAAGAACGGTATAAAAATGTATATAATTATTGTTCGGAGTGTCAATAAATGTGAAAATATAATTAATTGAAATATATATATTGTGAAATTTAAATAGTTCAGATTATAATTCATTTAAAAAGTCAAAATTAAACACAGTTATTCTATTGTACTGAATATTCACTTCTATCGGTTTTCCTTATGACTGTCTCGATTTTTAGTAGAAAAAAAAGAAGATACATTTATTTTCACTCATATAATTATTATTATTATTTTATGTCATAGCAGGCAAACGAACAGGTGGGTCACCTGATGTTAAGTGATCACCACCGTCCATAGACACTAACAACACCAGGGGAGTCGAAAGTGCGTTGCCAGCCTGTGTTTGGGGTAAATGAAACAAAGACTAAGTTATTCTCAACGATATGCTTTATGATTTTCTTGGTTTTATTGCAAACCCAATACAGTAGCATTTATACCTGTTTATTTATACACATAGACAGACAGACAGACATTTTCAAAAATGATTGAAATGTATTTTATTACATATTCCCAGACACCTGCAACAATTTTTTTCACGAAAATCGAAAAAGTACAGACACGTTAGATTTACATTCTTATTATATGTATAGATTAAAAATGATAACTGTAATTCGTAATAACAAAGATGTTAAAAAAACGTTGCTTTTGGAAGAAAGACACGGTACGAATTATCTCGTAATTATATCTAAATAAAATTCATGCAAGCCAAATTTGTTGTTATATTGCTTTCCTGAACCCACTTATCTATATTTACATTGATATATTACGTCTTTGTTCGTAGCTGTACAAATAGTGTAACTAAAGAAAGGACCAGATAACCCGTAGCGAGCCTTCTGGGCAAGTTCACAAACTACGAGATATCTCATTGTCGGCAGTAAATTTTTATTTATGTTTTACAGCTACGCGCTTGGCTACAATCACACCTGATGGTAAGTGACGATGAGGCAGACGATGAGTCACGCTTAAGAGGCGACGATAGATCCCGCTTGTGCACAATACTTTTGATTTGTTAGTTATAATAATTTTTGTAGCGAAGTTCTATATGAACGTAGGTTTTTTATTAGTGGTATGAAAAACGCTTGATTTTCCCAATACTTATCACATAAATGAATGTGATGTATTTATTTTCTCCGCCTATATTATATATTTATTTATAGCATATTATTACTTATAAATATTCTTTGACTTTGTTTATTAGACAATGCGAGTAACTTTTATGTATTGTAAAGATATCCAGCTATACCTTCTCGTATATTAAAAAAAACGTTACGACGGCTAACAATGATATTTCTAGATATATATTACTAGCCCGACAGCAGAAGTTGTCCTGCCAT
The DNA here is from genome assembly GCA_036509395.1 of Antheraea yamamai. NCBI lineage: Eukaryota > Metazoa > Arthropoda > Insecta > Lepidoptera > Saturniidae > Antheraea > Antheraea yamamai. The sequence goes on along the minus strand of AP028437.1, from coordinate 11,820,388 downwards.
GAAACGAGTGTAAGTCATGCAATATTTATAGGCATCATCATTGGTATCACAGGTTTCGGCCAAAATGCTATGACAAATACGTATATTTTGACAGCCATTTTTTTTTCGAAATGACTACGCTATTGTCCTTGTAAGGCATTAACAGCTTCACCGGACTACATTTCACAACCTAACCACATAATACTCATCAATAACTCACTTCGGTTTTGTTATTGGTGTTGCGAGTAACTAATGCACATCATCAATCTTTCCACATAAATTACAGTTGGGAGGCTCTTAAGTGTAATTGTATTCTTCTGAAATTATAAAGTCGTTGCACCATTCATCAGCATCAAACGAACAAACTCATGAATTTCTCTATAAATGAGTAAAATAACTTACATCTTATCTAAACGACTCTCGTCTTCATTTCATTTTAATGGCACTTTTTCAAAGTAATAAAGACTTTTTGCAACTTTATTTGCGTTTATCATAAATAACTTTCCAATGATTCTGAAATAATATATTTAGCTAGCTGTTCCCGTGACTTCGTCCGCGTGGAATAGTTACTTTGGGCTTTTTTTTTGTATTATAGGTGGCAAACGAACAGGCGGGTCACCTGATGGTAAATGATCTCCGTCGTTCATAGACACTAGCAACACCAGGGGAGTCGCAAGTGCGTTGCCATCGTGTGTTTGGGGGAGGGGGGGGGGCAGCGGGAAGTAGGGGACAGAGTTGGGCCTTCGGTGCTCTCACTGACCGAACGAAACGCAACAATGTCGATTTTCTGTGAGAGGGTTGTACTACCCCGGACGAGCCGACCCATTCATGCTGAAACCAGTAATAGCTTCAGCGTGACTCTACCACCTACCTGGGCCAACTATCTATCTATACTATCGGTCTTAGCGTGATTATATAGCCTTCCTTGATAAATAAGCTATTTAACACTCTAATAATGTTTGAAATCAGACCAGTAGTTTCTGAGATTAGCGCGCTCAACCAAACAAACAAACCGTCTAGCTTTTTAATACAATATAATGTACATACTGGGTTTAGTGTCGACCCTTGCGATACACCTAATATTACTAATAATGGAGTTAGGAAATGGGATGAAATGGAAGGGGTACAGTATAATTAAACATATCAAAACAGAGTGTTTGTATAGAACCAATCAACCCTCGTATGAGAAAACGCCAGTAACACAGTTCAAGTCTCGCCCTTTATCTAACTAGTCAAAGGAACGGGCACGTATTAGGGATAGGTGATAATTTATCACCAATGATGTTATAATTAAAGAGCTGTAGATACGTTACCTACATGATATTTTGTCGAAACCAATGGCACGATAACGCACACATACGTAAAGTAATATTGTAATGCTACACTGTCTTAGATAAAATGTATGACGATGGCATATTCTCAGTGTCGGTGATGAAAAAGAAATAGTTATATGTTACTTAGATACGGGCGGTTTGACGGGATAGCCGTCCAAAAATAAGATAGCTAGCCAAGTTTTAACAAGGCGCGATCGAAGCGCATATGATGTATATACAACTTTTTAGTTATAATATCATGGTTTATCATACAATAGCTTGTTAGTAACAGTACTGGTGATTTGATATTTAAAAATCTAAGGAATTTTACCACTTGAAGGCATTTAACTTGCCATTTGTCCCAACAAATCTCCAAACCGGTTGAAACGGTTTTGAAGAAACCATTAGTCATAAATAGAGAGGTTTTGATTGTTGCAGGCGTTACTCTGCGGATATCCTTAATTAAATATTAGAGGGGACGTTATTTTGCACATCTGACTGGAATTAATTGCCCGCTGCCATGGCTCTCTGCAAAAGATTACGTTTAATTTTATTTGCGCGACGTGTAAAAGTAAAAGTTAAATCTGATGATAAGAATGGAAATAGCGATATATTAGTAACTAAAACGACAGGAAGTAACATTTTTTGGCCCACGCAAGCAAGTTAGAAGTAATTTTAATTTATAAAAGTAACTAAAACAATTACCATCAATGACCCGCCAAAAAGTGTGAATCGCCTGTTAACTGTTTGAGCCGACTGATAAAAAAGTTGAGCAACCTTATATAAAAGTATGATTTTAAGCCTGATATGCTGTAGAATTCCGAGTTAGGAATGTGGTCATGACATTTCATAAGAAGAATTGATCGTAAGCATTTCATGTGAATGCCATCAAGTTTCTTTATGTTTCCTCCTACAAAGATACCACTTGTTAGTGGCATTAAAATATAGTATGGGAAGATTAATTGCTTGATACATAATTACACAATTCTAATCTGTATTTGTATTATTTAAATGGCATATTATTGAACCAAATAAAACATATGCCTATGAAATAATAAAACCACTTTCAACAGAACTAACTCGCAAGAATCAACTAGTATTGAAATATTCTTAGATATGTAGGTGGTAGAGCCACGCTGAAGCTTTTACTGATTTCAGCATGAATGGGTCGGCTCGTCCTTGGTAGTACTACCCTCTCATAAAAAACCGACGTGAAGTAACAGTGCTTGCATTGTTGCGCTTGGTTCGGTCAGTGAGAGCACCGGAGGCCCACCTCTCCTCCCTTCCCCCAAACACAGGCTTGCAACGCACTTTCTTCTCCCCTAGTGTTGTTAGTATCTATGGACGGTGATGATCACTTAACATCAGGTGACCCACCTGTTCGTTTGACTGCTATGAAATAAAAAAAATAAAAAAAGGTGTGTGTGCGATTCACACACGATAGAAGTGAAACTTCAGTAAATCGACAAAAGAATGAGATGAATATATATAACAAGGGTAGGATAATTACAAAGTTTATTTGTTTAAAAATAAAAGTATTTTGATTAATTTTAAAAGATATTTTATATTGTATTTAACATATGTTACAGTGTACAGTAGTATCAGCTCACGTACTTTTCACATATACTAACACACGTTAAATGCTCAAATACAAGCAAGTATTAAACAGTGTGCAATATACATACACACCGACATTTGCTCTCTCGCTCTGGCTCACTAATTACAGGCGACTATGCTTAGAAGACGGGAGTGGGGATGCTACGAAGCATGGCACAAAGAGGAGAGACCGATAATATAAAATAGTATGTATATTTCTGTCTCATTCTTTTCCGGCTTCATCCTACACATTTTTGTATTTGTGTCTCTTACCTGTCGTTTTTCACTTCAATAAAATAATAAACTTACGATGAAATTTCTTTACGTTTTAATCTAGTTACTCTACATCGTAAATAAAAAATCCGTTCGAAAATAATAACCGCCATAATTTTGTAACCGACGAACGAAAATACTGCGAAAAGTTGTTACGTCACTTACCCGACGTTTTTTCGTTGCATCCGGTTTGAAATCACAACGATTCTAAAGAAGTTTCACTTCAATAAATAAATAAATATAAATATATATATATACCTATGAAATTGCCGTTCTGCAGTACTGGCCATTTCAAATCAAAATAATTTTTGTTTGGCTAAGAATTCTAATTTCAAATTAATTTTATTTTAAAAACATGGAATTCTTTTTCCAAAAGTAGTAATTTGTTTATTGATTAGTGTTACATTTTCATCGCATTTCAATCTTTTTTGTCATCATGGATACGTTAATAATTCGAGTAATTATGGAATATGAGTACCGTCGTGGCAGCAACGCGGTACAAGTGGCACGCAACATCAACGACGTTTACGGAGCTAACACTACAAACCAACGCACCACCTGTTATTGGTTTGCTCGCTTCCGTTCTAGGAATTTCGACCTGAAAAATGAACCTTGCGGTCGTCCGAAGACTTTGGTCGACAATGACGAATTAAAGGCGATTGTGGAAGCTGATGATACACAATCTACGGCTGAATTAGCAGCAGCTTTCGACGTTAGCGTCAAAACAATATTGGCCCGTAGAACCCCAAGAACTGGGGTTGGAAGTTCTCCTTCATCCGCCCTACTCATCAGACCTTGCGCCTACAGACTATTACTTTTTCCAGAATTTGTATAACTCCTTGGCGGGAAAAAAATTCAATACCCGAGAGGCAGTACAAAATGTCTTTGAAGAATTTGTTGCTTCCCGTCCAACTGATTTCTTTAAGAAGGGCATCAATAAACTGCCACTGCGTTGGTAAAGATGCATTGATTGCATGGGTGATTACTTCGATTAATACAAATAAAAAATACATGAAAAAATTCGTTAAATTTTTTCATACAAAACGGCAATTTCATAGGTAAAGACCTAATTATATATATATGTCAAATAGAATTTCTTCGTGTCGAAAACTTACTATGACAGTTCAGTGATATTTAGAGAACGTATGAGGATTGGGCGACCTAGTAAGCATATTTGGGCCAAATATCTAGTTCAAGATCGTAAGTCGTGGTCCGATTATACTGAAAAGAATCTGGAAGAAATTCAAACGGGTGAACGGTACGAGATAGCATCTTTTACTGACGTATGTCAAGATCTACAGTTAGAACCACTATTGAAGTTAAGTCACATTTGAAACATCTAACCAACCTTATCTGACCGTAGTTTGTGACAGTTTTAACCAAGATACCTTTTACGAAAAAAATGGATTAACTAATGAATTCCGCATTTCAAATGACTATGCGTAACAATAACATCCAACAATTATAATGAAAACGAAAATATGTAAAAGCAGTTTTTTCATTGGGGCATATTTTTTTGCGGGGTGGTAGGGTGTCTGTACCCGACTGGATCGCGACCACCGTACACCAGGTGGAACACCCGCCATAGTGACACGTTTGGGCGTGTCGCGTTCCGCGATCAGCCGGTGTATATACAGTAACCGGGGGGGGGGAGACTGTCCCTGACTGGGTCGCTTTCAGGCCGGCATGACAGCGGCGACCGGCGATAGATAGTATGTCTTTCGGTGGTCGCCATTGTTTTTGGATTGTACTGTGCTTATCATCAGGCACAGTAAAGTTACTTTGCCGAGGTACAATAAAAAAAAAAAATACTGAGTATCAGAATATGTATTACGTCAGCGAATTTTGAGAGAAAAAAATATGTACAATACTCATATTCCATGTCCGAAAAAAATACGACACGCATAACGCGAAAATGGAATTTTACTTCTGGGCCGATGCTAACTTCATTTCGGGGTCATTCGTACGAAAAAAGGTCAGATGTTGTTTTCGAAATACGTTAATATGAAATCCGTGCGGACTTCGAACGGCAGGAATCAAATCGTTTATGTTGAAATTAATATTTTATACTTACTTGCAAAAAAATTAAACTGGAAATAATCTTGTCTGAATAATACTATTATATTTTTCTTCTCCACGAACGTAGACAGATCTCTGACATATAGTACTTCTTAAATAACATGAACGGTATAGTAGAGCGTGTGGAATGACTAAGTAACATTAGTTTATGAGTATTTACTAGTCTTACTAGATATAAATGTCTTCTAAGCGTACTGTTAGTGAAATCTTCCTATGGAAAATCATTCATAATTAATGCTAGTAACCAATGTAACAGAGTCTCGAAAATCTTTGACATAGACTTTTTTAAACGGGCTCGCTCAAACTCAAGGAATTTATAACCAGTATTTTTTTTATAATTCTGCCAACTTATTTCATGTAATTATATAACATTATATCTGTGTGAACTCTTAAATGGCCCTATTTATGTTATTATTACTACGAGTGCTCGTCCAGTGGTCGAACTTAGACCATAGAGAAAAAGAAACTTTTTCCAGCTCTTTTATTCATAACGCTAAAGTTCATCAATAGCTACAAAACAAAAAAAAATGAAGAAAATCGGCTGACAAACAGAGAATATTTGTTCTTTTATCTTTACATAGTAAAAAATGAAGTCTCTTCCGCTGTCTGTTCCCTTACATATTTTAAACTATTCAACGGATTTTAATACAATTTTGAGCAATAGATATAGTAATTCAAGAGGAAGGTTTATAATACATACATATTATAGTAAAGAAAAGCCGAAAAATTCAAAGAATTGTAATATGATGTCGTAATAAACATATTTTTGTGCGCTTAAATCGCAAACGCTGGCTAAACCTTACGATATAGATCAAATTAATGTACTAGGGAATTGTATATCTTAAAAATATCGATAAGAAGTATGGTATATATTTATCTCTAAAAGATAACCCATAGTAACCATTTTTATCTCTTTACAAAAATAATTATGTGTTTGTTACTAAGCAATTTTATACAATACAGTATTATTCCTTATCCAATTAAATACATTACATACGTTGTACATGTCAAATCAAAACTGCCCTTACCAATATTTCATTATAATGGATATCTACATTGTACCCGTGCGAAGCTACGGCGGATCGCTAGTTAGCTATCAAATTAATTTTTATCATAAAATAAATACAAGTACGTTGCTAATGGCATATCTGTGTTTAGTGTATTTTATTATAAACTAGATTTTACACACGGTTACACTCGTGTTAATATAGATTTGACCAATCTCGATGGAAAAGTACTTATTCCAAGATGAAAGGTACTCCATATTCTTAACAACGTATATGGTAATTTTTTTCATGATCGGTTGAGTTGTCCACACTCATAATTAGAACCGCAACATCTTGAGCGTGACACCTACACAAATAAGCTAATCAGAACAAAGCGAAAACGTTGGGGAGTTTTGTGACGGGAACTTGGAATGCTATGTAGTGGATTACATATTTCACTCATAATCTTGTGTGTTATATGACTCTATATTTTGTAATATTGGTGTTATTTTACGTAAAATATACTCTGGTTATTGTGCACAGGTGACGTGAAGGCGGAAATAATACTACGGATCATGGATTCTGAATTACCACAAAAACTCTCTGGAAAGTTCTCCCATGACGGCCACCATCTTGTTAGTTTACTGAAATGATCGCAAGAATCTTGTGATATGTTAATACCTACTCAACAATAGCAGAAACAATATACTTGAAGATTGTTTGCCAAAAATAAAATCAATAGAAAACCTTTGTCAACGACAATAATTGTAAATGGAGGGTGAATATTCTAATTTCTCGTACGTCGATATATATAACCTCAAAAAGCGCAAACAGTATATCACAATGATATAACTGAAAAGCCATAGATACGTCATAAGCGCTTCGATAGTGCGTAGTCCGGTGAAGCTGTTAAGACCTTGCTAGGTCAATAGCGTAGTCAGTTTGAAAAAAAAAAGCTTCGACAGTGCCTTGTTAAAACTTGGCTAGCTAGCAAACGTGATCTAGCCCCGTCAATCTACCCGTATTTAAGCAACATTATATAACATAACTATTCCTTTTTCACCACCGATATTGAGAATGTACCATCTTACTTCCACATTTTATCTAAGATAGTGTAGCGTAACAATATTACTTTACGTATGTGTGCATTACTGTGCCATTTGTTTTGTCAAATTATCATGTAGGTAACGTATTCACAGCTTTTTCGTTATAATATCATTGGTATTTAAGGGATTTAAGCGTAACAAAGAGATTTCTATCATTAAGGTTGTAAAAAAATATATGCTTTCAGAACTATTCGTACATAATTTCGTCAGGGTTGTACGTATGTATATTGTAATGTGAATGTCACGGCGGTTATTGTGAAGAATAAAATTCTTTTCTTATAACCTTCCGCTGACGTTGTTTACAAAACAATTTCCTGCGAGCCTTTGTTGTCGGGTTGATTGGAATGCTCCCGACTGGGTGTAGTTGGAAGCGATATTTGTTTCTTTAGTACTTTGATGTCTTCACTTGGATAAATGAAACTGAAATGTAAAGACCTAGATCAAAATTTTAAGTAACATTTAGTACTAAAAATGCTATCAGTACGGGTAACGGCTTCCTATCTTTTATGCTATTCATTCCTCTGATAATGATCTTCAAATGAGTGTTTGAAACGTGTTATACTGGTATATCTAGGCGTTTTGTGTTCCACAGTCTACTGCCGTATATAATATGCTCACGTTTTTTTAATACTTTACTAGCGGGCCGGGTGGACGTTGTCCTGCCTTGATTATAAAAAAAAAACCTTAAAATTCAACCGCAGCGCTACCTACCAGGTCTATTTCTGATTCTAAACTATTCTTGAATCCACTTGGACACTCACAAAAATTTCATCAAAACCTCGCCAGTTGTTTAGGAGTTCAGACACATACGCACAGACGGACGAATCATTACATAGTATAAAACAAAGTCCCCTACCGCGTCTGTCTGTCTGTCTGTTCGCGATAAACTCAAAAACTACTGAACGGATCTTTATGCGGTTTTCCCCAGTGGATAAAGTGATTCACGAGATACGTTTTGGTGTATAATTTTATAATCAGGGCGGGACCACGTTTGCCGGGCCCGCTAGTTATATATAAAGATAAGTTTTAGTAGCGTTTGACCACAATCTCATCTGTGTCAAATAACGATGTGGTCTCAGATGGTAAACACGTCAAACCTAGAGAGGACTGGCTCTCAAGTGCAGCAGCCGGAACACACCACTAGGTGCTTGGTGATAGATTGTCATGACGGTGGTAGCTAGGGGGTGGCGAACTTAGATATATCCCTATCACCGAGCTGTGGTTTTTTCACAATGTTTTCCTGTAGCTGAAGCTATAACTTAGTTGTAAGGATTCGAGTCCACGCCCATTGATAATGTTTCCAAACACGCTATCAACTTAGCCACTATCGCTTCTAATGTAAATATAACCTCTGCTTTAGGAATATCACACTATTGTTCTCGATAAACGTTACCCTACGTACTTTGCTGTACTCTTATAATTTGAAGACGATTGATTGAGTAGCTAATACGTAAAAGCGTAGCAAACAACCAAACCCATTTTCCCATTTATAAGTAAGGTCTCAAGTACATTTTAGTAATTATTCCTTCATTAAACTGTGTTCAGTTTACGATTATAGACACAAAAACATGAATTTATATAAAGGTTACAAAAATACGACGTAACTTTTCAACGTCTTGCGGGCAACATTTATTTTCATTCTTGCACAGGTAGTTACGCCCAAAAGCCATTACGGGGAGCAGAAAATTCCCAATACGCCGCCCGGACCTGAATGTCCGGAGCTTGAAATAATTTCGGAGGGAGACATCGAGTGCCATATGTACAGAAGAGGCCGTCGACAAGTACTGTTTGCAGAGGAAGCTATGGATTTTATCGCCTATATATAAATTCATTTATGATGACATAATTATGGTTATTTGTGTTGGAATTATCAGAATATTTGTGGAGACGCAAATAAGCCAAAATACTGACTGGTACGTTGTCATGATTACGAGGTGAAATGTGAAGGTTGGAAACGAGGTGCTGACCTGCCTTCTCCTGCGTCTGGTGTTCACTTTTCGCTGGTGAGTATAGCCGCCTGAAGTACTTACGGCAGCACACAAGTTTATCACCTTCACAAAGTCGCTGTAAAAGTTTGATATATGATAACTTTTTTTTATAACGAGGCTAACGAACAGGTGGGTTACCTGATGTTAAGTGATCACCACCGTCCATAGACATTAGCAACACAGGACGATAAGCGGTTATAAGTCTCGTTGGCGCGAGAGACGGTTCGAGAAGGAAGCGGAGAATATTAGTTGCTACTGGAAAGGGGTGGGAGTTAGGTGTTGGAATTTGATAATAGATGGCGTTACCAGTTTTTTTTTCATGTCAAAAGGAGGCAAATGAACAGGTGGGTCATCTGATGTTAAGTGATCACCACCGTCCATAGACACTAGCAATACCAGGGGAGTCGCAAATTCGTTGCCAGCCTGTGTATGGGGTGGGGTAGGGATAGGAGAAAGGGGAAGGGAAAGGGGAAAGGTGGGCCTCCGGCGCTCTCACCGACCGAACGAAACGCAACAATGCAAGCACTGTTACTTCACGTCGGTGTTCTGTGAAAGGGTGGTACTACCCCGGGCGAGCCGACCCATTCGTGCTGAAAGTAGTAATAGCTACAGCGTGGCTCTACCGCCTTCTAAAACTTCTAAAACTTGACTTTAAACTTATTTTGCAGGGTTTTAGTTTACTGTGTAGTGGATTCTATTTATTGTTAGCTGATACTCGCGACTTCATGTGCTTTGTTTATTATATTAACAATATATTTTATGTACAGATGAAGATAAATAAAAAAAAATAAAGTAAAATTATATCTTGCTGACGACATTTCTTTCTAAAACAATGCTGTATTTAGTACCTCTCCCTTGCGCATGCACACCACACCGCTATCCCGTTTCACGGCAAGAAAACATAAATCGTTGAATAAGTAAGTAAAGATATAATTGTTTTATATGAGGGCTAAGTGGCTAAGACGTAGGAGTAAAAAAAACTGAAATTTATCTAGCAGTTTACGCAAGACAGGCGCACAAAGGCAGACCTACTTTTCCAATAATACCACTTCCAATGTTAGTCAAGTGTTATCCTTTGGTTAATAATATGATCAATATGTGCGTTATGATGTAAGCCGGGCATTGTCATTTTTAGTGGGCCGAAATAGGGTATTAGGTTATTCAAACTGCACTAGAACTACTCAGTGTGACCGGTTCAGTCTGTCGTCCTTTCCGACTACCCATTCGTTCTTTTGACCATGAACCTGACATGGTTTTATCGCTCTAACCTTAAGATGGTACACAACAAGTGCATTTACTTCACCGTTGCTTATTTTGGGGCATCTTTTAGATAATGAAATGGACTTAATTTCTCATGATAACACTAAATCTCGATTAAAAGCCTTTATTTCTCTAAGTATTTTAAGAACCATATTCTAATAAAAAACGTCTATTTGTGACCAGCTTTTGCCCGTGGCTTCGTTCAGTTTGTATTCTTTTCATTTCTTTACATTATACATTATTATTAATGGATATATACTTTATTCTATTTCTTTTTGTTAGTTTACTTGATTCTCTATACAGATATATAGAAAACTAATTTTAAAGTCGTTTTAAAAATTATAACTCTTTAATTAAACTGTTATCGACTACATTTAATGTCTTTTTTTAAACTAAATAAGTATACGTAATATAATTTTTTTTACGTGCTTACGTAAGTATACACATACGTTTTTTTCATTTTATTTCTTACTGCAGGTGATGAACTTAACGACACTACTACTCATTAAAGTGATAATAATGATTATTTCAACTTCATTAACTAATCTATTATAGTAAAGAAAGGTAAATTAAAGAAAGGTTCGTTGTTTGTACGAATTTAAGCTAATATAGCGACGAGATCAGATCTCTCTGAGTCAAATACTTTAATTGCATATTATACCGTGTTTAATCTGCTATATAACCATATCAGCTACATATATCTTATATATATATATATATATATATATATAAATATAAATAGTCTAATATTTATATTAGCAAATATGTTATTATAATCTACTAGTTTCTGCCTGCGACTTCGTCCGCCGTGGAATAGTTACTTTGGGCTTACGCTAACACGCAGTGGAAGCTCTCAAAAGGAAAAAAACGCACGCGTCTTTTAAAATTGTATTAAAGAAAAATAAAATTGTGAGACCATGTACAATTATAGAAATGCTCTTTAAAAACAATTGTAAGTACGCGCACACCACTTACAGTAACATGTAACGTGTACATTAGATACATAAATACTAAGTGTTTCAAATGAGGTTTATCATCAGCAACATATTTGGAACCTTAACTCACCATATAATTACCTCAGTGCTCACTTACACTGTGTAAGGAACTAATGTAACAATGACTTAAATATGTTAAGTAGGTACAATGATATAATATCGTTATATTGTCAATAAGTAATACGTTTATGATCTAATATCTTATTAGAAATCTTCAAAATTACTATTAATAATTATAATTTTTAATTGTAAACAATGAATGTCTTGAAATCTTGCATAAATATAAATCAAGTTATAAAACTTTATATCTGTCTAAGCCGTTTTCAATATTCGACAATTTAAATAGTCTTCACTCAACTCGATACAATATTCTTATACGTTATTATGGTTACTGAGTTATGTAAACGAAAGCACGGTAAATAAACAAAATGGCCACCAAAATGACCAAAAAGATAATATTATTTAAGTTACATATATGAAAAGTTATAGGAATTTCAATTATATTTATTCTTGGAGTCGAGTACAACACACATGTTTACAGTGAACAACGTATTTTTGCTAAATTTCATGCGGACGAAGTCACGGATAAAAGCTAGTCTAAGATGGAATAACCTAAATTACTTCCTATAAGGTCAGCTATCTGCCAGTGAAAGTCCCGTGAAAATCAGTCAAATCGTTTTGGAGATAAAACTACGGACGAAGCCACGATTAACAGCTAGTATAAATTAAAATTGCTTAAATTACTTTTTATAAAATCAGCTATCTGCCAATGAAAGTCTCGTGGAAATCGGTTCAAACCGTTTTGGAGATAGCACTGCAGGCAAAGTCGCGGTTAACAGCTAGTCTAAATTAGATTAGCCTAAGTAACCCGCTGTAATTTTAGCTGCCTCCCAAAGAAATTCCCGATAAAATCGGTCCAGGCATTTTGGAGATTACCCGGAACAAACAGACAGACAGACAAACCAACAAAAAATTTTAAAATTGCTTTATTGTTATCAGTATCGTTTCAAACCCAATCAGTATTTTTTTTTATTTTGATATTACATACAGACACTTAATTTTTCTTATGTGTATAGATAAGATTTAAAAGGACGACAGGACACTCGATGATCAGTTGTTTTGTCACTCGCATAACCATCGTGATTATGAAACAGATTTATATGTAGATGACGAGTACTCACTACAGATAGAATGATACCAATTTGCCATTGCCATCACAAAAAAACACTGGATAGATTTCGATCATTTTTTATAAATTTAAGTTTTAGACACTTTATCTTTATTAAAAAAAAACCAATAACATAATTCAATAACGTAATACAATGTTACATTTAGTAACGTAATAAAATAAAGGATTACGAATTTTATAAACACGCGAAGGTAGAGCAATAGTGGCCAAGCGATGGGGTATGCATGCATAGGAGAGAGGATTTAAGCGGAGAATATTGTTTGCAGAGAAATATTGCAGGCACAAAATATTATTCCTTTCATTTTTTCCCTTTGTACCTAAAATATATCAAGTCGCGGGTATCAATTAGTATCAAATAATGAGAACCACGTGCAAAGCCTCGGGCACAGCTAGTATTTTCTAAAATAAACACTATAAATAGGGAGTGAAGAACCTCGTCATGTATTTAAATACGTTACTAACTAATTATTAAGTTGTCGTAGAGTCTACATGTTATGTTTTAGCAAAGCTTTCAGCCAACTAATCCATTAGGGAAGAGCTGTTAGTTAGTTCATAAATGGGCTATCTTTTATGTGTTCTGTAGTCTTTATTGAAGTAATGTTAATTATACGGTTAGTTCTAATAATGATCTAGATAAATTTAGTTGTATAGGATGAAAGGTGTGTTGGTTCGCCTTTCTATATGTTCACAATTTAATTAGAAAAAGAAGTAACTATAAAATTCAATTTTGTGAGAAAATGATTTTAAAGTTTGACTATATTGACAAATTAAATAGGACTAATCTTAAAAATAGCTGAAGTGTACTAAGTCAATTCTAAAAGTAGTAATAAGTAATTAATTATATTGTTATTTAGTCGTTGTAGAAAATATCACTATTTGTCCCATAATAACATCTAAATAAGTTGTTTACAATATATCTTTATATATCAATTTCTTCTGTACGTGTGTATCTCACTGAACTCCTCCTCCCGGCAGGTGGCGCTGCGGTTGAAATTTAGATTATTTTTTTCAAGGCAGGACAACGTCCGCCGGTACCACTGGTATATATATATAATAATTTACAAAAATAATTTATAAAATAATTTCAAGTGCAGACAAAGTAGCAGCATAATGCACTACGATAACTAGTGTAAATCTGAATTATGTCCAAGTGTTACCGAAAAACACATGTACATAAAAAAAAATGACATAAACTTAAGTGATGCATTTTTTTAAATAAATTAAAGTAAATAAGTTACTTACTTTTTATTAAAACACCGACTTGTTTCGTTTTAAATCACTTTATTAACTAGCTTCGGAGAGTTTTTCCACACGTTTAAATCAAAAAGAAAATAACAGTCATCTGTTTTCGTAGTTTTGTCCGTATTCGGACTTTTTTTTTATTGTAGCACGACAAAGTGACTGCACTATGCCTGATGGTAAGCCTAGTACAATCTAAAAACAGTGGCATCCACCGAGAGACAATCTATCCATCGCCGGTCGCCGTTGCCATGCCGGCCTGCGTAAGTGTCTCTTCACGTCTACAATTAACTTTCCGCTGTAAGCTCGAAAAACATCAATTTTAAGCCAAATTTTCCTTTTGCTTGAAGAAGCTATGTCTATATAGATATATGGAGGTATTATAAAGTTGTTTGTTTGTTTAGTTATTGCCTAACCTGCCTAGTTATTCTAAGCTACGCAATAGATTTTGCTACAGTTTTCACTATCGTTTAGATGATTTCTTCTGAGAGATATTTATTCATAGTAATTTTTGTGAGCATGCCTAACAATTTATGTCGAGATATGTGAACGTTAGAACCTTACCTACTTTATTTCAAAATACAAAAACGTTTAACGTGTCTTTATTACAAAGATTTTTTACACTAATAATATCATTGTGTCTGTTCCAAATAGAATGGCTGAAGAGTGAATATTTTAAGCCTTTGTACCTTTGAGTGCTGACACTCGAAGCCGTGGAGTCTTAATAATGTCTATTTTGTTGGGAATAAAATGTAACAATAAATCTCGTGGGAGACGTCTATCTAGAACGTTCGCTAGTGAAAAATGTTTGCGTGTCGTGTCATGTTAAATCATTGGTGCGTCGTGTCGTATAAATGAGCCTACTATACGACCTGATTTAGAAAGAACTAGCTATGTCGCCGACTCCGCTCGTGTTTGTTCGTTTTTCTTTCTATCTATTCTATTCTATTCGTTTCCTATCTATTCTATTCGTTTCCTATCTATTCTATTCGTTTCCTGTTATTTTTATTTATTATCGTTACAGTATGACATTTTAATGTATAGATTGAGGACTATTTAAAGTATTGTTTATGCTACGTATCGTTACATATATTGTATCATGCTAAGCACTAGTAATAGAATAACAAATGTGAATTAAAATCGGTACAGTTTGTGAAAATGAGCTAACTGCTCAGACAATATTACAATAAATAATTAAAGACCGTCAGACATTTATTAAACGTATAAAAAAAGTAATTTTTATAAAATAATAATATCAATTTCACGGCAACGAATGCGACAAAATAGTAATAAACTTCGGTAAACGTGTTAGTAAAAAAAAAACGAGGTATTTTATTTTATTTTTGGCAATCAATCTTCCACATTATTACTGCCGTTATCGATTACTAACGAGATGGTGGTGGCCTCCTTTGTTAGGACACTCCAGGGAGTTTTTGTGGCATCTCAGAATTTATGTCCCGTTGTATTATTTTTAATCCACTTTATTTATGCACAAAAACTGAACTATATTACGCAAAGTGCCACCAATATTACAAAATATAGAATCAAATAACAAAAAAATATGAATAAAACATAAAAGTCGCTACATGACTGATTAGGATTCCGCCAAAAACTGTTAAATTAATAATCTGTAATTACTAATGTATGTAACTGTAACTAGAGGTCACTCTGTACTAAGGTTATGTATGTCACTTGAGATGTCATTGGTCTAATATGTATTGCAACGTGTAATAAATAAAATAAATATATTAAAGGACAAATAAGGTGTTCTTCATTAAGACAACAATAAAACAAAAACTCTTAACGTAACTTGTTTATATTAAAAATAATATGTAACCTACGTATTCGTCAGAAAAGTGCTCTGCACCTGTAAAAGACTCACTGAAGTGGATTCAGCTGATTTAGGAATGAACTCAGACAAACAAGACATTTGAATATTATTTATGCGTCTAGACTTATCTATACTAATATATAAAGCTGAAGAGTTTGTTTGGTTGAACGCGCTAATCTCAAGAACTACTGGTTCGATTTGAAAAAAAATCGGTTTTAGATAGCTCATTTACCGAGGAAGGCTTTAGGCTATATATTATCACGCTAAGATCAATAGGAGTGGAGCGCCAATGAAGAATGTTTCAAAATCGTGCATTTTTTTCGTTTTGATTGCTTTCACTACGTGTTAGCGTTAGTATTTGTTATATACGTTACCATGGTAACGTGGTAAGTTTCTATCGCAAACATTTTCAAAGATTATTTTGTGTGCCTATTCAAAATGTTTATTCTACGATAGTTTTGTTTCCAATTTTTTATTTGCAATCTATTACGTATTATAAAAGTAATGTCGTGTATATGTAAAAATAAATAATAACTTTTTGGTGAATGGATATAGTTACAAATAACAACAAAAAATGTTTTTATATTCGGTCGATATTTTTATATTATTATATTTTGTCTGTTTGTTTCAGGTAATCTCCAAACAGCTGAACCTATTTTAACGGAAATTTTACTAGCAGATAGCCGAAATTATCGCGGTTGACATATTCGATTTTATTTGTCCGCGGCTTCATTTGCGGCATTGCTATTTCCAAAATGGTTGGACCGATTTTCACGGGATATTTACTGTTAGATAGCAGAGCTCATAAAAACTAATTTAGGTTTTCTATTCGCCTTCGGCCACAGTGGAATATCCGAAATCTTTGAACTGATTTTTATGAGACTTTCACTGGCAGCTAACTAACTAATGAGCTATTTTATTTTAAGCTAGCGGGATCGGCAGACGCTATCCAGCCCAGATAATAAAAAGAAACCCTTGACAACTAATACCTAAACCTTCCCCATGAACCGTTCTACCTACTGGTACAAACGATATGAAAATCCGTTCTGTAGTTTTTGACTTTATCGCGAACAGACAAACAGACAGACCAGAGAACTTTGTTTTACACTATGTAGTGATGAATTATTACCTGTGCATTCCTTCGTGTGAAATTGATCAAAAATAATTTGTTTACTGTATACAAGCGCGTGAGACGTGCGCTGTATTGGACTCCAAGAATAAATGTATGTAATTTGAATTATATTATCATTTTGGTCAATTTGGCGGCCTTTTTGTTTTATTTACCGCGTTTGCATCTACATAACTCAATGATTATAGCAACGTATAAGAATAACACAATTATATCGACAATATGGGCATGTTATATCTATAGAATAAACAATTTAACACATATTGTTCGATAATGTATAGTTTCAAATTTTCATTACTTTCTTATATAGTGTTAATGAGCACTGAGGGTGGTACATAGTAGGTTAAAGTTCTAGGTATGTTGCCGATGATAAATCCTATCCCATTCGATATACTTACTATTCGTATTCACATATCTAATGTACACGTTACATGTTACAGTAGATGGCGTGCGTGTCGTAGTTACAATGTTTTTGAATCAGCATTTCTGTAATGTACACACCTACTTACAATTTTACATTTCTTTAATACATTTAAAAAAAAACGCGTGCGGAGCCGCGGGTGACAGCTAGTATATCTATATGAATAAAGTTATAGAAGTCTACCTTTGTACACGAGGGAGTCCGTTATTTACCAAGTTGGCTTTTTAAACTTGGACATCGTTCAAATTGTTGGTTTATGGCCTAAACATATTTAAGAACAACCTGATGCTGTTTAACTGTGCCTAAATACGAAATATCAGAAATAATTTTTTATCTTGCGTGTTCTATTAAATAGCTTACCAAGTATTATTCATTCTCCGTCTAGTATGATCCCTTGGGATGGAGAAATTTTGATATGAGTTTCAAAATTTGATTTGTATATATTTGTATATAAGGTCAAAATTTATTTTTACCGTTATTTTTAATATCTTTTTCTAATCAACCTTTAAAAAAGTCGAGGCAGTCATAAGGACTACCGACGGAAGTGTAAACTCAAACGATTAAATACATGTGTTCTCTTATAAATTTATAGCATTGGTGTATAACATTAGTGTTTTTTTTATGTCAAAAAGAGGCAAACGAACAGGTGGGTCACCTGATGTTAAGTGATCACCACCGTCCATAGACACTAGCAATATCAGGGGAGTCGCAAGTTCGTTGCCAGCCTGTGTATGGGTGAGGGGTAGGGAAAGGAGAAAGGGGAAGGGAAAGAGGAAAGGAGGTCGGCCTCCGGCGCTCTCACTGACCGAACGAAACGCAACAACGCAAGCACTGTTACTTCACGTCGGTGTTCTGTGAGAGGGTGGTACTACTCCTAACGAGCCGACCCATTCGTGATGAAACTAGTAATAGCTACAGCATGGCTCTACCACCTTCAGTTTATAACATATCTATTGGCATTCGGAGCCATAATTATATACATTTTTTATAAAGTCTATTAATCAATCAAACGTATGAACTGCAAAATATCAATATTGCAAATACAAAGGCTCCCTATACTACGTGTAGCTGGACTGACCCAAGACGCGCAAGCGAAATATTGCCGGTCATGCTTACGTAACATATCATGACGCAAAATTATAGATTTATCTTTTACCAAATATACCTCTCAACGCGCCTAAACAAGTTTTCACTTCAATATTGATTTTGTAAACATTTATAATATTTTTTTATATGCCTTTTTTTATATGTTATAGCGGACAAACGAACAAGTGGGTCATCTTATCAACAAGTGATCACCGCCGTCCGTAGACACTAGCAATACCAGGGGAGTCGCAAGTACGTTGCTATTCTGTGTTTGGTGGGAGGGGAGGGAGGGGAGAGGAAGGAGGACGGGAGGTGGTCTTCCGGCACTCTCACTGAGCGAACGAAACGCATCAATGTAAGCACTGTTACTACCCCGGGCAAGTCGACCCATTCATGCTGAAACCAGTAATAGCATAAGCGTGACTCTACCACCTATAAAATGCCTGCATTGTTATTAAAAGACACGAGTGTTTGCATATATTGGTTCTCGTATAGATTTCATCTATATCTTTACATATAATAAGAAGGTAAATCTAACGTGTCTGTACTTTTTCGATTTTCTGCCTATCTATCTGTCTGTCTGTCTGTTTGTATGAACACGCATTACTGCTAAAATACTGGGTTCACAACAAAACCACATAAACAAACTCATAAAGCATACCTTCGAGAATAACTTAGTATTGGTTTCATTACAATCGGTTCACTTTATCAAAAGTTATTGCAATTTTAAGACCACGCGGCGTAAGTACGCGAGTAAAGTAGATAAGTGAATGGACTTAATACAAGATGACTTCATTAATCACTATTTTTACATAACATTCCACGCGGATGAAGTCGCGGGAATAGCTAGTATAATCATATAATCATTACTTTCAGTAAAGGAAAAAAACAAATGACATACCTTTTTTTCTTTAATAATAAAATGGAAGTAAATAACAACCACACAGTGGTGTCCTCGGTCAAACTACTGAATAATTAATTCTGCTGGCAACTCCATGAAATGAAACTACGTAGGGTCGTCAAAACAATGATAATTTAAGTTAAATAAATCCTTTGTCATGTTGTTACATATGAGTAATATCAATGGGTCCAACTTATAATTAAGCATTTGACAATAATTATAACTTTTAATTATTAATAAACAGTAAACTTAAATATAAACATATTTAATTACTAGCTGTAGCCGCAGCTCCGCACGCGTTTTTTTAAAATCGTTTTAAGAATTATAACATTGTGGGACTATGTACAATTACAGAAATGCTCTTTAAAGATAACTGTAAGTACGACGCGCACGCCACTAAAAGTAACATGTAACGTGTACATTAGATATATAAATACAAACAGCGTGGCAAATGATGTTTGTCATCAGCAACATATTTTGAACCTTAACCCACCATATAACTACCTCAGTGCTCACTTACATTGTACAAGGAACTAATGAAACAATAACTTAAAATATTATTTTAAAGATTTACATTTACATTGCATTTAATATACATTCCCATTATTATAATTAAGATTTTGTGAATATACAAAAAATAAACGCTTGTCTGTTCCTCAAGAAATTGTATTATGGAACTCTTTTAATACGTTTATAATCTAAGATCTTATTAGGAAGACCTCTATATCATTAAAATTATTAATAATTATAATGTCGAATTTAAACAATAAGCTGATAATTATTTCTCTTATTAAAAATAAATAATGAGTTAAAATCTTGCTAAATTTCATGCAGACAAGGTCACGGGTAACAGCTAGTCTAAAATAGAATAACCTCAATTACTTTTTATAAGGTTCGCTATCTGACAGTGAAAGTCTCGTGAAGATCGGTCGAACCGTTTTGGAGATAACATTGCGGGCGAAGCCACGGTTAACAAATAGTATAAATTAAAATTGCTTGTATTACTTTTTATAAGGTCCGCTATCTGCCAGTAAAAGTTTTGTGAAGATCGGTTCAACCGTTTTGGAGATAGCACTGTGGGCGTAGCCGCAGTTAACAGCTAGTATAAACTAAAATTGGTTGAATTACTTTTTATAAAGTCAGCTATCTGCCAGTGAAAGTTTCGTGAAGATCAGTCTAACCGTTTTGAAGATAGTATTACGGGCAAACCCACGGTTAACAGCTAGTCTAAATTAAAATAGACTGAATTACTTGCTTATGATGGTCGCTGTCTGCTGGTGAAAGTTCCGTAAAAGTCTGTCCAACCGTTTTGGATATAGCATTGCAGACAAAACCGCGGTTAATAGCTAGTCTAATTTAGATAGCCTAAGTAATCCGCTGTAATGTCAGTTATCTGCCAGTGAAATTCCCGTCAAGGTTCAGCCGTTACGGAGATTACCCGGAACAAACAGACAGACAGACCGACAAAAATTTGAAAAAATACATTTTTGTTATCCGTAGCGTATATACTTTCGTACCCAATCAGTATTTTTTATTTTATTTTGGTATTACATACAGACACTTCATTTTTATTATATGTATTAGATAGAAAATAGATAGATATGAGTTTTGAAACCAATTAGTTTCATCAAATGCTCTCAAATTGGTAAATTAAAAATCCGTCAGATTGAGATTGAGACGTCATGATTCAAGATACAAAACAAACATAATTTAGACTAGCTTTTACCTACGACATGGTTCGCGAGGAATTTAACAAAACATTTTTGTCCAGTATAAAGGTGCGTGCAGAACACGCAGTTTATTGGTTATTGTTTCTTTAAATTATCATATTTCCATCAAACCTATTTCTTCTAAAGTAGCCTAAGATACTCCTTATAACATCAGCCAGTGAAAGTCACGTCAAAATCGGTCCAATCGTTTCGTAGATTAGCCAGAACAAACATCTGTTTGTCTATTTATCTGACAGAGAGGTAAAAAAAAATGATTTTTGTTCTAACTACCTACCGTTATCAACAGACCCCTCAATTTCATTAATTCACATATATATAAAAAAAACGCTTACAATCCTATCATTCATATTGCATTAAAAAAATGTATGCGTATACCTGATGTTAAACGCGACCAAAGATAGTGCCATGTCAGAATTAGAAAAAGGACTGATTCTCTTGTTACAAATGGAACATACACCTAAGCGTTGTGAAATGGGTTACCTGGTACGGTGTTCCACAGGGTTAAGGTATGAGGCTCCGTGATGCCCATGGTGTTACAGTTGTCCATGGGCAATGGTAAATATTGAACATCAGATGGGTCGTCTTCCATAAGCCTTTGGCATAAAAAAAGTACTCGGGTATTTTTTACTTGATGCAAGGATGGTCGGAGGTAAACTTTTGTAAAAATCTACGCTATTAATGTTTTCTTCGCCGAAAACATATTCTGAAGTTTAATAAGTTTGATCGATTTTGATGTATGAGATTAAATCATTCAAAAAACTACTGAATAGATTTAAATCAAATATTTTTAGTTAAAAAAAAATAATACCACAACAGCTTCATCTTCTATACATATAATAAGAATGTAAATCTAAAGTGTCTGTACTTTTTCGATTTTCGTGAAAAAAAGTGTTGCAGCTGTCTAGAAATAAGTAATAAAATACATTTCTATAATCACTGGGTTCACAGTAAAACTACTTACTCCATGAAAATCATAAAGCCTATCTTCGGGAATAACTTAGTCTTTCTTTAATTAAAATAGGTCCACTATATCAAAAGCTATTGTAATTTTAATGATGATGCGACTTAAGGACGAGAGAAAAGTAAATAAGTAAATGGATTAGTCACTGGTTTTTTAAATTAGGTTCCACCCAGACGGAATCGCTGGTACAGCTAGTCTAATATAAAGTTATTAGAGATTTAAGTAACTAAGAGCACTGCACATTCAGCAATGATGGAGTGGGGCAAGCAGTGTGATACGCATGCGTAGGAGAGGTAAAGTAAACAGACAACGTAGTTTACAAAAAAATACATATATTTTTACCTTTAATATTTTTTGTTTTTTTCTTATGTGTACATAAAATATAATGTTCAGATAATAAACAACGCGATTACACAGGCGATAGGAAAGGATTGGTTTAATTTAGCCAACGACAAGGATCTTTAGAAGAAGATGGAGGAGGCCTTTACCCAAACAGGGGTCCATATTTTAATCAAAACAGACTAAACATACTTATAATATTTTATTTCTTAAGAATTTTCTAACTTTAAAAAAAACTGTAACTTTGAAATATGGAATAAATGTCTTTTTTATTATTATTAATAAACAACGCAGAAGAAGTCGCGGGTATTAGCTATTGTATATTATTATAATAAAACCGTATAATTCATTATGAAGTTTATTGCTTAAAAAAGAGGTTCTGAAGTCGATTATTATTTTATTAATAATTTTACTTGTTTTATTAATTACATTTTAACACGTTGAGATTCATTTCTACCTGTTTTAATTTATTCTAACGTTAATATATTTGAATAAGATTTTTTTTTGGAAACGGTACTAGGTGTAGCACAAGGCTATTACAGACTCGCGAAAATTTTACGCCGAATACGAACATTCCCGAAAAAATTGAATTTGTTTTCATAATGCTTTGTGTAGAGTACATTCAGTCCGATATGACTACTGTATAATAAATGTATACACTCCAATCGGGTACTTATTTTATACTAGCTGTGCCCGCGACTTTGTCCACGTGGAACCTGATGTACAAAACAATGGATAATAAAGTAATCTGAATGTATTTAGTCCATTTGCTTATCTACTTTTCTCTCATACTTAAGTCGAGGCGCCATTAAAATTACAATAACTTTTGATAGAGTGGACCGATTTTACTGAAACAAAAGACTAAGTTACTTCCGAGGATATGCTTTATGATTTTCTTATATAAAGTTTTATTGTGAACCCAGTACTTTAGCAGTGATACAAACAGACAGACAGACATTTCTGAAAATTATTGAAATGTATTCTATTACTTATTCCTAGACACCGGCAACAATTTTTTTCACGAAAATCGAAAAAGTACAGACATTTTACATTTACATTCTTATTATATGTATAGATATACTGCACCGAATGGTATAGGCGTATTAATAGTGTAAGTTGTATCGATATGACAAAGTGATGTAGGTTTTAAGTTTAATATACTGTGTTGACTGTAATACTGTCGACAGTTGGATTATATACATTTGTAAATAAATAAATAATGGTACCTATAAAACATAAGTAACGTGATATATTTAATATTGAATGAAACTACTCAACTGATCATCGTAAAATTTCACTTATAAGTTGTCACAGATATAGAAAAGTACATAGAGTAGATTTCACATATAATAACGCGAGCAAATACTAGCGTTTTATATTTACGTTTAAGCGTGTAAATAGAACTACTACACAAAATTAAAAAATCCCGTTTTTACTTTTTATAGTCAAGGTTACAGGATACTTAATACCACGCTATGACTCTTGGGAGCTGAGCAATTACCGTACAAAGTGTAGGTTAGAAAATACTCTAAGTAAGAAAGTATGGACGGGCCGTAAGTCGCAATGTGGAGTGTCGGTGTCCGAGAAAGGGAGCATTTATAATGAAACCGCGTGGCACAGATAGTTCGATATATTCTGGTTATCCTAGTGTCGAACGATATGACAATTGCTTAGCGATATTGCTCTCTAACGCAATGTTATTTCGAATTTAGGATTGGTTCACACGGTCTGTTTTCTGCAATTGGATATATGTATGGGTCCATTTTACGTAATAACAATTAACCCAAGCTTTGCCAGTCTGATTCCTTCAGAAAGCCTACCAGTGGCTTAGTGTTTTCACATACCTCTACAAGAGTTACTGATTTGCTAAATTATTTGTTACGGTATTGAGCCAGCTCTTTGCACTCCAAGGATATTTATCTTGCTGTCTCTTTTTCACTCTTGCACGACCAGTAATATGGTGTTTTCTGCAGTACCTAGGTTATAAAGATGCTTATTGTATTATCCGTCCGTTTAGACACAGACCATGTTATTACGAAAAAGTTAAATACGTATTAAATATTTGGTTTAAAAAGGTTTCGTTATAAATGCACCGCGCTCGCCCGAGGCAAGTTCGCGTTATCCTATTCACAAGTCTAACCTAACATAACCAAGCGAGACAAAAGAGCAAGATGGCGAACATTCAGCAACCGCGGTGCCTTTAATACGAGACCTTTTTAAAGCCAGGGTTCAATATAATACCGTATATATATTTTTTTTTTGTAATAACACTGAGTAAGTCTTCAGTGGGCTTTGGGTTTGCAGAGGGAAGCGTGTATATAGCCTATATTAGTCAGCACCATATCTAAGTCGTTTCATTCTTATCTGACCAGCAGGTCTTACATGATCTGGTCCAGCAAAAGGAGAGAGGAATAATTGGTTGTCGTCCAACAGCTGAAGTACCTTAACTAACGTTCCCTAAATACAAGTGACCTTAACAATGAGCTATTTTTTTTGGTGTACAAAAGCCTCGTGATAAGCTAGAAAAAAGGTTATAGAGGTTATTTTTAAGAGTTATTTAGAAGACAGAAAATTCAGTTAAAATTGAAAAAAATGCATGAGAAAATTAATGAAGTTGGAAGAATTGATAAATGTTTGTTAAATATATTTCTTTGCGCTTTCCTGTCTATCTAAATATAAACGTTGCGTAATGATGTTTATGTAAATAATCTTTGAATACTAGTTATTTTCTTACTATTTACTGATTTAATATTTAAAAAAATAGGGTACACATGTTCAACCTTCAGAATTTATCTATAATCGTATTTTATTTTACGATCCACTAGCGTTTACGAAGGGTCACACTTAACGTTAAGCGACAGCCTCTTTATTACTTTATCAAAATAAGTTTTTAGCTTTAAAAATTTACCAAGCGAGAATAAAATACGCTTGTATAGATAATTATTGTTGACGGAATCCAAAATGTCTGCTATTTTTTTCAAAATTCGTTTTATTTCCTAAATTGAAAATATCTTCGTTCAGTTCTTTTTGTATGAAGAGTAAAGCGATAACCTTCGCATCAAATGTCGGTAACGTCCGCCGCTATCTTAATGAGGGCGCCGCGCTGACTTGCCCCCTCTGAATATTAAAATCTATTGGAATGATTTGGTCGTCAAGTAATAAATACGCAATAGATGAGAACAGAAATTTTCTTAATAATTATATTAAATTTCTTTCAATACCTGTACCAGTGTTTCCGTATGCGCGTAATTACGACCTTAATGTTCCATTTTCAATTTATAGATAATAGTGCAAAATTTCAAGATTACGCAAAGATGTCAAACTTATTTCCAGCTGATCTATTAATGTTCTCAGTGTTTATTCTTTTGTTTTTTTCTTCTATTCGTCAGTTACTCACAAAAGCCGTAGTATCGCATATCTGATCTCTATTTTTAAATTAAAAGATTGCTTTAAATAACAAAACGGACATTTTAATCAACGTGAAATATATTATCTTCAATCAAATTAAATAATTCTATGATCATCTTATATATAAAATTCCCGTGTCACAATGTTACTTACCGTACTCCTCTGAAACGGTTTGACCGATTTTTATGAAATTTTATATGCATATTCAGTAGGTCTGAGCATCGGCTACTATCTATTTTTCATACCCCTAGGTGATAAGGGTTGTCCACCCCTAACATTTATTTTTTATTTTTTGGACATTTTTTTAAATTTCCTTTTGTTATAATGAGGCATTAAAAATACATACAACCTTAAATTTTCACCCTTCTAACACCAACCCCTATTTTTTTATAGTAATTTTAGTAATTAATCATTTTTCATCCCATTCGATAACTGATCAATTATTACTTGGTAAGTTATCCCAGAGAAAGAGCTAATTAAAACCAAGTCGTCGTCTTTTTTGTGACTGTTTTTCACTCTATTTTGATTAAAATTTTCCTGAGCTTATGGCAAAGCTAAAATTTTTGTACAAAAAAATACGCGCTTTTTCTGGATCAACACTCATTTGTCAGACTATACCGGTGTCACATCCCAGTAAACAGCACGGAGTAGGGATGATACCGACGCGGGTCTCCTGTTTCTCTCACACAATAAGCCTTCTCTCACTTCCTTCACAGTTTTCGGCCATTATTATTGTGTATGCATCAAGTGTAGTAGTAACGTGTATAATTATTATTTGAGGATACCTGATAGCCGGTTTACGTTGTGTTTTTTAATGCGCATCACACCTTAGAGGTCAAAATTTTTTAGTGATTTAGTGCAGACGAAGTTGCACGGGTCAGCTAGTAATTAAATATATTAGTTCTTTATGACGTCAAATTTAGGTAATATGTATTTTGTATAAAGAAGACATACAGTAATCGTTTGGTTATAAAATAATCCATACTATAATAAGTTCAAATAGCTTTTTAAAATCAAACAACTTTAACAATAATTTTGAAAATCATGCGAGTAGATCCGCGTGCATACCTGCTATATCCGGTTGTAAAATTTAGGAGTTTGTATGTTTGTTTGAACGCATTCAAAATCATAATCAAAATCAAAAAAATCTAAATACTCTTTATTCAACTTAGGCCTTGATAAGGCACTTATGAACGTCAAAACTACCATCGGTTCGGAAAACAACCCAGTCATCGAGAAGAACCGGCAGGAAACTCGATCTGGTTTATCTTTTCATAATAACTAACATATTTTTTTTTATTATTACAACAATAGACACATTCGTTGCAACCCGCACAGAGAGAGGCGTCACTTCCAGACGTCGCTATCGTTCACAATACATTAATGTAGTAAATAATATTGCAAAAAACTCTGGACTATGTAAATTCACGCTAGAACCCCAAATAATGAAGCAGAAATTTAACGAGCATCACAGTGCGCGCACCACTGCTAGCTTAAAATATATTAAATCCATTATTTTAAGTCACGATAAGAATTATTGAAGTCTTCATGTTTCTGGCATTATTATAAATAACGTTATCTCGTAAACAGTAATAAACAACGTTAATATATTTTCACTTTGTTTCAGAATCCCTCTTGCGAGCATTTTATACGTCCCAAGGCGTATGTTCGCGAGTCAGCAAGACTTATCATTGGGACCTTTGTAAAGTTACGGGCCGACGACAGTATGTAACAGAGTGAGTGATACGGGTTCCTGTTATTCCACGGACCCACCCGTATGAAGATTTAGTAAAATTGTTTCAACTCAAAAGGCTTGCTTTCATTCGGTTGGTTAGGTGACCTGAAAAGATATTACAGATTTTTCGTTTAAGCTACGGGTAACGCAACAACAGTACGTTCGTTTTTTGTTTACCTTATAGATTTTAGCACAATCACCTGATGTTAAATAACAGTGCGATCTAAGATGATAAACATGATAAACTTAGAACTTTTTTCTTAATTTTGTTGTTAACCGACGAAAAAAACGGAGGTTCTCGGGTCGACGCGTATATATTTGTTTTATGTATGACCACGCATAACTTTTTACATAGTAGTACGATTTTAAAAATTCTTATTGGAAATACCCGGAAGTTTGTCCCATATAAATTTGGGGAAAAAATTCCAACCCTAAGGGTACGAAAACAGAGAATGATTGATTTTTCACTCACTAATTATATTTACGACCACGTATACCTTTTGACAGAATAGTCCGACTTTGATAATTAGTTTTTGATTGGAAAGGGTATACCCGGCAGTTTGTCCCATATATATTTTGAGAAAAAAAAACTAACCCCAAGCGTAGGAAAACAGGGGATGATTTATAGTTCAGTTTCTAAGTTGTGTATTATTACAAATAAATTAAGCATGTAATAATTAGCAGATTATAGCCACATAAAATATAAAATAAAAACTTTTTAACAAAATATTAAACCGCCGAAAAAACTAAAAAGCAAAAAATAATAAACCTTTTTTTTATTAACCTTGGTAACTAAGTTCTTAAAGTAGTGTAAGTATACCTTAGTAATTTTGAGTCGGCGCCAAACAATCAATGAACAAAGATCTAAGTAAACTACCTTAAATTCAAACAAATAACTTAATCAAATTAACAATGCAATGTGAAATCTCCAACGAGAAGCATTTATAATCCCAAAAGTACACTCTACGCACGACCACTCACTCGTAACGATGTGTGCCTTACGTGTGAGCCCGTTTGGGTTGCTGTCTCGCTGACATTAACTTCGTAAACACTCGGCATTTTCTGGCGCCGACTTAAAATTACTTAGGTATACTTACATTAGTTTAAGAACTTAGTCATTACGGTTAATAAAAAAAAGGTTTATTATTTTTTGCTTTTCAGTTTTTTCGGCGGTTTAATTTTTTGTCAAAAAGTTTTTATTTTCACATTAAAATACTCGGAATTAGCAATATAATGTAAGAGAGAGTTGGTTGCAATTTGACATGACTCATTTCCCTTTACCTTGACGCGTTGCATGGGTATTACATAGTAAGGTCACAAGGATTCGTCAGTCCATCTCAAAGTCCGTTAAATGCCTTGAGATTAATGATCACATGCTTTACGAAGTAATCAAACGATTTAATAGCGACTCCCTCTCCTTAAACCCAAAAGATCGAAAGGGCATAAAAAACTGGCTCTAAATTGCAGCTGCCGGAACAAACCATAGGAGCTTGGTGACAGATTTCCAAAATGACGATGGTAGCTAGCCATGCAAGCTTCAAAAAGCCCTACCACCAGGCTATAGTTTCATTATAATGTTTTTCTTCACCGAAAGCTCGATCGACGCAGCGTCCAAACACAATAACTACTGATCCACCATCGCTTCAAAAGTAGACAAATACAGTGATTTAATCATTAAAATAACTAGGACTGTTTGCGTAATCAGTTTCCACAGTAGAAATAGAAGCGTGGGATATAGCAGCAACATTGTTATATGACCTGCTAAAAGATCTTGGAATATCTCAGTCTCTTTCTTTGTGGATAATTGCCAAAATGGCCTTAGTAGATTTTTATCAAATTCAGTCTGCCATCGAGAGGAGTTTGAGAGTGTGAAGACGAATGTTAATGTGCATCGGTATGGGTTCCTTAAATCTCTGGACTTGGACCGTAACTCCCAAGCATAGCCGTGGGTTGCTCATCCTGCACCACAATGGACCGGAACTCGTAGTGAGTATCCATGTAATGCTTAGAACATCGATTATTTCTATGGACATTTAGAAATTTATGATATTTTATGGGAATTATTTCGACTAGTATTTAGGAGAGAATTTCGGAGTTTACATTTGCTGATGGTAGAGTGGTTGGCCAGCGGAATATAGTTTCGCGTACATTTACTTATATAAATTGCTAACACTATTAGCTTACGGTGTAGGGAAATATCATGGGTAAATTTGAACCTAAGAAATTTTCTTGTAATACCACAATATATGGAAAAAATATAAAACTTTGGATTTTGCAATGTTTGAAATTGACTATACTTCGTAAGCTGACGTGGTAATTATGCCTGTACTTTCCTTCTGGAAAAGGTCTTTGGTCTAATAGTGAGACTCTTACAAGCTGACTATATTATTACTGTTATAAATATAGTTTTTATTAGCTGGTAAATAAGCCTATAGGACAAATACATATATGGAACTTATAACCATTCATTATCATCGTAGAAACTCCACTGTCGACTCATCAAACTGACGGCATTATTTCCTTACATTGTATAAATTTATCGTTCGACCATAATCTCACCTAATTGTATCTGATGGATGGCGATAGGAAATGATTCACCATTCATGATATGTTCCAACAATCAAAGCTTAGGTTTACTGTAGAATTCAGACCTACGTCAATTGAAACACTACTAAATCATCACAACAATAGAGTTACAGACTTCACTTTATTATCATAAAATCTAACCCAGCATTGGGATTCAATACCGATAAAAAAATGAGTTAATAGCAAGAACAAAAGTCGTTATCTACCGCCCGCATGCAATAAAAATATATACGAGAAGCTTTCCCGAAAAAATCGTCCACCCCTCCATTATCTGGGATTAGAGGTCTGCCCCCTGGAATCTCTTTTGAATGGTACATAAGATAAGCGGTAATTTATTAGCCTGTAAGCCAGTGGGGAGTGCTCTGTCGACGAAAGGCTTTAAAAGAACTTTACTGTTACCAGTCCGGTGTCATTTTAATTCAAATCCTTGTCAAGAAGAGTTTATTAACAGAATCAAGGAACTGAGATATTGCTATTGATTTTAAATGAGTCGCTCGTGTAGCTTTGTTTTTATGATAAAAATTAGTAAAGTAACTTGACGAGTCACTACAACTTTCAGCACTTATTTGACATGTTCACTTAAATAAATTCTAGGCTACTTTTTGCGTTCTATTGATTCTTTGTATTTTTTTTTAATTAAAAGTTTCTTTAATGCACTATTCAGCGGACGGATTATAGATAGAATTCACATTCTATAAATTAATCAGCAAAGCTAGATGTTAAGCGGTGTACTGTGCGTTTCAGACAAAAATATAATTGTTTACCGACTATATTGCTTCATCTTTGTTCAAAAACGTACAATGCGTAAATTATGCTTTTAGTCACTTGACCGGCTATAATATTATGGAATACTAAAGTTTATATTTTCCTCAAAACATTATTTTTACCGGTGTTATCAATGACTAGCGTCACGCTAAAGTAGAATTGACATAAAACGACTGCCACTTATCAATACTAATACAAAATTACGGGTTTCCGAGATTATAATTTAAACAGATTTTCTATTAGTTTTTATATAAATATCTAAATAATGAGTCTAACTTTACTGTTATAATAATTTATGTATTTGATGCTGGCAGAACAGTTTTGACCAGTGTAACTTAACTGTACATTTGTTAATATTTGTATATTATTAAGCACAGACAGACATTATACATACTTACACATACATAATTTAGTAGGTGGTAGAGCCACGCTGAAGCTATTACTGGTTTCAGCATGAATGGGTCGGCTCGCCCGCGGTACTACCACCCGACCCACAGAAACACCGACGTCAAGTAACAGTGCTCGCATAATTGCGTTTCGTTCGGTCAGTGAGAGCGCCAGAGGACCACTTACCCTCCGTCTCCCCCCAAACTGGCTGGCAAAGCACTTGCAACTCCCCTGGTGTTGCTAGTATCTATGGATGGTGGTGATCACCTAATATCAGGTGACCCACGTGTTCGTTTGCCTCCTATGATATAAAAAAAAAACATATATATGGGTCATTCCATGTCAAATCGACAAATTTTTTACCTGACCCCCTTTGATTTCGCTGAAAATTTTCTATCTTTTTCTACCCCCCGAAAGTTATTTTTCAGAATTTTTCAAATTTTTTTTCCCGACTCAAAAAAAGTTATGAATTTTTGAAAAAAACCGCTCTTTTATTTTTAAATTGCCAGAACTTTTTCAAAAATTGACCGTTTGGGAACTTTTTTTTTTCAAAATTTTTGTTTTTAAATGTAGTTTTCGAAAAAAAATATGAAAAAATTTTCAGAGTCCCAGATATATGAAATATTTTAGTTTTTTTGAAAAAACCGTAATTTTCTCAAAGTCCGACAGTTTTTTTTTTTTTTTTGCTCTAAAAATACTTCAACTAATTCTGCAATGATCCCCGTTAATCAAAAGATGTGACGACAGTCGCTTCTAATTTTTTTTCTTGATTATAAAAAAAACTTTTGTTGAATTTTTGCTGATTTTATATAACTTTGTTATGAAATTTTTTTTATTTCCTCGTGAAACCTCAAAAGTTGAAAAATAAAATTTTATTGGAGAATTTCAAGTGATTAAAATGAATATTCGGTTCTCAACAATTGAAGTTTATAATTCGATGAAAGAAAAATTAGAAGATCGGTTCACAAACGCAAAAACAATACCAGCGACACAAAAAATCCATAAAATGTCACCATTGGAAGATTGTATGGTGCAAGTTCAGATGTTTTCTTCTTCACAAAAATATTTAAATCACAGTACGATGAAGAAAAGAAGGGAATCATCCAGTAAAAAGAGATAATAAAAATAGGTGTAATGTTGAATTTTAGAATCAAGTATTATGTTAAATAAAAGATAATATAATTTGAACACATACAAAAAAATGTTTTTAATTTATTTAAAGATGTTAGGAGACGGTGAATTTATTTATGAGTATGAAAAGTCTTTTTTTTTTACTTTTTTGAAAAAAATAACAATTTCTTGGACGATAATCACTTGAAATTCTCCAATAAAATTTTATTTTTCAACTTTTGAGGTTTCACGAGGAAATAAAAAAAAATTCATAACAAAGTTATATAAAATCAGCAAAAATTCAACAAAAGTTTTTTTATAATCAAGAAAAAAAATTAGAAGCGACTGTCGTCACATTTTTTGATTAACGGGGATCATTGCAGAATTAGTTGAAGTATTTTTAGAGCAAAAAAAAAAAAAAAACGGTCGGACTTTGAGAAAATTACGGTTTTTTCAAAAAAACTAAAATATTTCATATATCTGGGACTCTGAAAATTTTTTCATATTTTTTTTCGAAAACTACATTTAAAAACAAAAATTTTGAAAAAAAAGTTCCCAAACGGTTAATTTTTGAAAAAGTTCTGGCAATTTAAAAATAAAAGAGCGGTTTTTTTCAAAAATTCATAACTTTTTTTTAGTCGGGAAAAAAATTTGAAAAAATTCTGAAAAATAACTTTCGGGGGGTAGAAAAAGATAGAAAATTTTCAGCGAAATCAAAGGGGGTCGGTAAAAAATTTGTCGATTTGACATGGAATGACCCATATACCAACCTACCTTACGTTTAACGCGTAATTATTTTTTTCCCTACCGTGCCATAAGAAAATGCCGCACCAAAAGGCGGTTGGAGATGCGAGTACTTCTAGTATTACTATGAATTTCGAGCGTATTTGAACAGATATTATACCACA
This sequence comes from Antheraea yamamai, assembly GCA_036509395.1. Taxonomy (NCBI): domain Eukaryota; kingdom Metazoa; phylum Arthropoda; class Insecta; order Lepidoptera; family Saturniidae; genus Antheraea; species Antheraea yamamai. The sequence goes on along the minus strand of AP028437.1, from coordinate 11,787,088 downwards.
TACTAACTATTAAACTTGGAACTCAGACAGACGAGCTTAGTTAGCGGATTGTACAGGTCATATATTGTTTCATAGTGCTAACTCGCAGTTTCATACACCCCCTATTATATGACGTCACCGTAGTGATTTTAGAATTGTGCTGCCTTTAGTCGGGACAGTGTTTTAGCATAATTATTCAGATAGGATTACTTAGAACAAAGCATTGGGGATATGTTGTGCATAAGGGGACACTGATATGGTGTTGTTTTAACGTATCCTTCGAACTTGGTTGTTCGAAGATACGCATTGTTGTATTCAAGACAACAGCACAAGCCAAGATTCGCTCACTTTGACACCCTTGAGCTAGTTGCCAAGCGGTTGAGCGTTATAAACGCTTTCCCTACTAGTCTGGTTAACCTGTGAAGGCCTGTCAGGCCAATAGCGTATAGTAAAATCGAAAAAAAAGTTTTTTAATGCAATATAGACGAGGTTTACACATCTTTTGAAGCACTGATTGCTTTGTATATACATAAATATATGTATACATATAATAAGAATGTAAATCTAACGTGTCTGTACTTTTTAGATTTTTGTAAATAAAACATCTTGCGTGGTGTCTCGGAATAATTAATAAAATACATTTTCATTTTTATTATCATTTTTAGAATTGTCTGTCTGTCGAACACACATCACTGCTAATCATAAAGAATATCCTTAATATTTAGACTTTTTTTTTTTATCTGCAGACTCTCGGTCCGCACCATTTTTTTGCTATCGCTTTTTAAGTGTAAGTTAAAAATCGTATCTGTGAGCATCTATTGGGTGTTTTTTTTATATATTTATTTTTATTATTATTGTTTTTTTTATTTATATATGTTTATTTCTTTGTTTTTATGATTTCATTGAAATATTTTATGACGGATTTTTTTTTAAAGACGTTATTGCCTTTATGGCGTTTTCATTCCGGTCCTCAACATTTAGACTTAGTTTCATTAAAATCGGTTCACTCTATCAAAATTTATTGTAATTTTAACGACGATGAGACAATGAGTACGAGCTCAAAGTAGATACGTAAATGCGCTTAATACATTCGGATAATTTTATTAGTCACCGTTTTTTTACATTAGATTCCACGCGGTCGGAGTCGCGGGCGCAGCTACTATATAGTATAAATAAGATTATAGTATAGAGGTATGTCATCGTGCGCGCATCTCGTAAAAACTACTAGATAGATTCCGATTAATCTTTATAGTTTTACTTCTTAGACAGCTGGTATTTATTTAAAAAGAAAATGATCACTATAGTTTAATTTAATATAAAGTTTAAAAGATCTAAGCGAACAGAGAGCGACTATGTAATGATATATGCGAATACGGGTTGTACGCGCATCACTCAAAAACCGCTGTAATTTGGATCAAATTTAATTTTCCTTCTTAGACACTCTTTTTTTTACTTTATAGACCCTAGGCCCTTATAAAGAAAAAAATATATCACGGTAGCTTCATTTTTATGAAGTCATTCAAATTTTAAGAAATCTTTACTTTTATAAGCGCTACTACACATTCAGCGTTGTGTATTTCTTATCGTGGAAAAATGGGGCAAGCGGTGTGACTGTAGTGTTTTTCCAGTGTAGGTATAATATATTGCCAAAATAATAAATAAAGCAGATAAAGTTGTGAGTATCGGCTAGCGTTTCATCATTACATAGTATAAAACAAAGTCCCCTACCGCGCCTGTCTGTCTGTCTGTTCGCGATAAACTCAAAAACTACTGAACGGATTTTCAAGCGGTTTTCAACAGTGGATAAAGTGATTCATGAGGAACGTTTTGGTATATAATTTCTCAAGGATTTTTTTTATAATCAAGGCGGGACAACGTCTGCGGAGCTCGCTAGTGATATTATAATTAAGCTTTATAACTAGCTAAACTACAAGACATCACTAGCGTTTTATTTTTAAAAGTTTGAGTTACTGTCCATATTCAAACAAACGAAAACAAGTCGAGGCAGTCATAAGAATTGCCGACATCAGTGAAAACTCAAGACAATTAAATAAATGTGTTCGAATACACGTGTTTTGAATTTTCAAATCCATAATAGTGTTTAGTATTTAAATTTTCTAATACATCAATTAAAATTATTATTATTCAAAATCAAAATATTCTTTATTCAATTTAGGCCCTGAGAAGGCACTTATGAACGTCAAAACTACCACCGGTTCGGACAAACAACCCAGTCATCGAGATGAATCGGCAAGAAACTCTATCTGGTTTATCTTTTCATAACACATAACATTTTTTATATTGTTGAAACATAACGACATATAAAGTTACATTCGTTTTTGGTGGATGCACAGAAAGAGGCATCACTTTCAGACGTCGCCATCGTTCACATCAAGATCCACCCTGTAATAACTTTGGGACTTTGTTATAAAATCTAACACTACTACCCAAAACACTGTTATTGGTATTAGTGCGCCTGAAACATGGAGTGACCAGTTTGTTATTTTTTCTAGTATTTACATTATGGCGGTCTTTTACTAAATCCAGATTATCTAAGTTTTTGCGGACGTACATCAAATTCTCAAGAATATTTTGGGAGGGCAGAGTTGAAATACAGAATTTCTGGAACTTATTCCTTAATGATTCGCGAGGCCCCACATTAGTCATTAAAAACCATTAGTCTGGCTTTCATATCTATTGGCACTGCGAATAATAATTGTTCCTATACATTTTTATACAGTTTATTACTTCATGAAACATACGATGAGCTGCATAAGTTCGATACAAAATGTAAATTACATTATAAAGCCGCTATACTACGCGCGTTGCTAGTCTGACGCAAGCCGCGCAAGTGCAGTACCGTCGGTCACGTTACTAGCTTGTCATGACGTGAAATTGTAACTTTATGTAATGCCAAAAATACCGCTTAACGCGCCTAAAGAAATTCTCACTTCAGAAATTTTTTCTCGAGATTTATAATATATTAATATAGATTTTAATTTATTTTCATTTAGTAATCTATACTAATATTATAAATCAGGAGGGTTTGTTTGTTTGGTTGCATGCGCTAATCCTAGGAACTACTAGTCTGATTTGAAAAAATCTTTCAGTGTTATATAGCTCATTTATCGAGGAAGGTTATAGGCTATATATCATAAGGAGGATAATACCAATAGGAGCGGAGCACCAATGAAGAATGTTTCAAAATCGGGGTGTTCTTCCTTTTGAGAGCTTCCGCTGCGTGTTAGCGTTAGTCCAAATTAACTATTCCACGCGAACGAAGTCGCGGGTAGAAGCTAGTCTTATCTATAGAGATATTTACACACGCTTAGAATATATTACTTCGATGATTAAACTAAGTCTATCATTGTCGTACAAGTATAATAAACGTCACGAAAATCTGTTCTACTTTGTAGTTAAAAGGCAAGTTACTTGCCAACACTAAAGTTAGTTTTCGCTTTGACGCAGTGTTCGAAGTAACGTGTAGTGATTAAGGTTAACGAGGAAACAACGACAATGGAAACGTTATTATAACGATCATAATATTACGATTAATCTTTTATGATATTGTTTATCATTGATATATATCATTACATAGTATAAAACAAAGTCTCCTACCCCGTCTGTGTGTCTGTCTGTTCGCGATAAACTCAAAAGCTACCGAACGGATTTTCATGCTGTTTTCACCGATGGGTAGAGTGATTAATGAGGAACGTTTTAGTATATATTTTGTCAAGGGTTTTTTCATAATCAGGGCGGGACAACGTCTGCCGGGCCCGCTAGTTTTTACTAAAATGATATTTAGTTAATTTTTGAAGTAATTAAATTCGTTATTTTATCCATGTTTTATGTATCGTGTATGTGTTATTACATTATGCATACATTTTTACATAAAACTGCGTAGAAAATAAAATCATGAATGCAACCACTCAGTAATTATTACTATATATTGTAGTTAAGAAAAATTAAGTATTTGATTCCTTTTATAATGTCTTTCTGATACGATATAATACGCTAAAATAGATAGGTTATATATTTTTATCGTTCCATATGAAACGCATTAAAGAAGTTTTTTTTTTAAATAATGAACATGATTCGAACCGTATAAATGTAATATTCAATTGTAGTTTGACTAAATAGAAAGTAATGAAATTTAATAAAGTAAAAAAATTAATAAACTACATATTTACAAATATTAGCATTGTCGTTACGTCTACATCAGCCCCATTGCTCTTTTGCCCATTATTCAGAATGACTGGCGAGATATTCCCTCGACCGCCCACACCTCGCCTACAGAATGGTAATCACATTATTGTTTAATCTAATACCATTATACAACTTTAATTTATTTGAAACTAGCTTATGCTCGTGACTTCGTCTGCGTCGTATATTATCTTAACAACATTATGTCTGAACAAAAAAAAAAAAAAACAAAATTTACACAATTTATTTAGTCATTTGTATTGCTGACGAAAATCGCAGTAAACTTTAATAACATTATTTTAAATGAAGCTATCGTAATATGTAATTCTTTATTTAGATATCGACTAAGGGTCCAAAAAGTAGAACAAAGAAAAATGATCGGAATCTATCCAATTCTATTCGCGCTCAATGGCAGACCTTTATCATTTTATTTATATAAAAAAAAGAAGATTTATGTGTGTCAGCGCAAAAGTCCCGATTACTGTCAAAAATTATCTGTACGAACATAAATATTACGGTCTACCCTCTAATACGAAACAAGCCTATAAAAGGCGTAGTGTAAAAGATGCGGGCTCTTGAAGCCCGGTGAGACTTTAAAGACCTTAACAGGTCAATACCATAGTCAGTTCGAGAAAAAAAATGCGGGCTCTTCGCGATAATTATGAACAAACCTGCGTGTTTATGTTTGTTCTCTCTAAACTTCATACCGCCAAATCTGTCCGACTCTTTTAATAATATGCGATCGTGCCCACGCTGACGTACCCGACGACCGCTCGCAGTGGGGAGAAGGATAACCCGTTCCAGCACACACGTCGCGGCTCCCGCTTAAGTATCTCGAGCCGAGGTTCATTCCCAACGGAGTAGAGCCTTCGAGCATTCTGCCTATGCGATATAGTGACTCAGCGTAATAACTAGCTCTCAACACAACTCATACAGCACTCTACAGACATGCATACATACACACTTTCGATACACACTTTGTGGGAGGATTTTCTTTTTTTTCCTCAGTTTCGTTTTTGGTTAGTAAGTTAGTAAGTATTAGCCAAATTGCCAGATTTGAAATACATGTACAGGTTGGAGAGACACACATGTACGCATATATACATGAGTAGTTAGCTAGCTTGGTTTGTTTGCTCGTTTGTTGCAATTTACAGCAATACCCCAAGGCGAGGCCGCCCATTGGCCCTTGTGGTAGCTGCTCATCGGCTGAGCGCCTTAATCGCTCGACCTAGTAGTTCGGTGAAGCAGTAAAGACCCGTAAAGCCAATAGGAAAGGTAAGTTAGCAAAAAAATCAGAAGCGGGCTTCAGTCTCGTGGGGAGCGTCGGGACGTACACCTCTCATAATTTTATCCAGTAGTGTATTACTGTATCTGCAGTTTAAGGTAAGTGATTTTATTATTGATACTTTATTGGTCTTGAGTTAGTGATCGACTATATGACAAAAAGGTCATCATCTATGATAGACGTCATACTTTTATAACCGCCCCCTCGACCTCACCCCGGCTTAAAAAGTAAAAAACTACTACTACTCACTCTTCAGTAAAAAATAAATTGAAGTATAGAAGTTGTTAATTCTTTTAGTAAATTTATTATTTAGCAAATGGATGATAATAAGCTTCATCTGTGAAGGTTTGAATATTAATCGCATTAGTAGCCTTTTTAATTAATATGTTCCGGATTCTTCATAATTACCATGTGTTTTGCTTCGGGAGTTCTCTTTAAGTCTGTTATGTATCATTACTATGCTTCACCAAAGACATTAACTGGCAAATATAAGACTATCAGTGAAAAAAAAATTACTGTGCGTACTTAAATTGTCGTGTATGGTTAAGTGGTAACTAAATTACAATAAAATAAAGTAGAACGCAGTCATCATTAATCCAGATAAAATAAAGTACCCGGCTTTTGATTTGGTATTTTGAATTTTCGTATAGCGTTATCTTTTCTATTGCAGTTAATGCGCCGTGCGATAGAGAGAACGCTTTACAAAATCGAAGCAAGCTGACTTTAGACATCTCACTCTCCTCTATGATGTGCCAAATCAAAAGCAAGCCGACCTTAGACGTCTCATTCTTTACCATGACGTGCCAAATCAAATGTCGGGTAATGAATGTAGTTCTCATGAAATGACATAACATATAGATACGAATACTACCAGACGCCGTAGTACTGGCACTTGTATTCCATCGACAAGGTCTAAATAAATAATGAATAGATTTATATATATTTATTTATTACCTCAGTCGTAATTTATGCCTTGTCGATTCTATACTTCTATGATTCTATTCTATACTGTGTAAATAGAAGTAAACATTCGTCATATTGTTGGCGTGGCGATACAGGCCGTGGTGTGTGTGTGTGAGATGTGGCGACGCGATGCCATGCGCAAGCGACTGTGCGCAATCTCTCTTGCCGCACTGAGCTTGCGTACCTTTAGTGTAATTTGAGATTCGTTCGATCCGAACATTTTCGATGTTTCACATCTGCCAGGAGTCTCGTGACGGCTCATTTTTTTTTAATATTAATGGAGCTAACTGGCGGAAATACACATTTTCATGCTAACGATTTTGAAAGTCGGAGGGCATTTCAAATTTAGTATCAGAATTATTAGAGGAATATATCAATTATTCGTAACAAAACAAGGTAATAAAATTCAGACGAGCCGAGGTTTCATGCCTTCCAGATATTTATTGGATCCGCCGAAATAGTCTCCCGAGGTTACTGGGGCAATGAAGTAAACGATACATTTACGTAAGTTATTGGTGTACAATTTAGAATATAATATTATTGTATCAATAGAATTGCTTAATGTACATTTTTACCTTTTTATAAATCATAATTTATTTGCTGTTATATTTTTGAAGTGAAGCTTCTTTTGGCACGATGTAAATCGGATTTTATGAAAGGAAAATGTGTAACGAAAAAGAAATAGCTATAAATGTATACCAGGTGAAAGGTAAGACACTCGCAGTAATCTCGGATATGACACTTCATAGTCACATTTAAAATAAAAAATAATAATATCAAAACAAATACTAATAGACAACAAAGATAACCTTAGGTAAAGTTTGTTCTAAGAATTTCAAAAGTATGGATAATAACTTAAATAAACTTAGGTTGAATGCCCGGTGATAAAACCTGCGGGTGGCGAACCGGAGTTAATAACTTTCTATAATAAAACAGACAATAAACTCTTTTATTTGTTCAATCTTCGAAAAATTTTCCTTTGTTAGTTGGTTGGGTTCATTTCATTTCACCCAATGGTCATTGACACTATGCTTTAACATAGAGGCTTAGAGGATTGAGTATAATTTTTTTATGAGTCTAGATAATTAGGCCAAATATTAAGCACCTATTTTTTTATTGATTTAGAATGAGAATCGAGTGTAGAGTGTCTTCCATAAATATTGTTACTGTCTAAACATTTACCTGGTATATGGGTTTTAGGCTGTGAGAGAATGAGATAGTATATTCTTAATGTATTATTTAAATATATACAAAGTGAGTTGAATCGTATTGACTATCGTGCACTTTTTGAAAATTATTCCGTACTGTGTGTTATTAACATTGCTTATATATATTAAAATACTAGCTGACCCGTGCAACTTCGTCTGCACCAAATAGGTTATTACCGGTTCCAATTTTATTTCCAAACGCCAAAAATCTTGAAAAAAGCTAAAACCGGATTGTAGCGAAATTTACCGGGTCCAATTGTGACTCGCAACTACACTATATATATTGGCAAGAAATGTCTTCCCGATATCCACTGGGTCACTCCTTTGACCCTCACCTCCACGCCCCATTTACCATATAATATATATTTCCCTAAATAAAAAATAATCTAATATACCTTTCTAACAGTGAAATAATTTTCAAAATCGGATCAGTAGTATCAGGATAACCCCGAACATCCAAACTCACAAATTTTAACTTTTTAGTATTGGAATTTCATGGATATGAATTCTACAATTGTCAAATTAGTCATGGGAGAGTCACTTTATAGATAATATTAAATTTTTATTATATAACTAGCTGACCCGTGCAACTTCGTCTGCACCAAATAGGTTATTACCGGTTCCAATTTTATTTCCAAACGCCAAAAATCTTGAAAAAAGCTAAAACCGGATTGTAGCGAAATTTACCGGGTCCAATTGTGACTCGCAACTACACTATATATATTGGCAAGAAATGTCTTCCCGATATCCACTGGGTCACTCCTTTGACCCTCACCTCCACGCCCCATTTACCATATAATATATATTTCCCTAAATAAAAAATAATCTAATATACCTTTCTAACAGTGAAATAATTTTCAAAATCGGATCAGTAGTATCAGGATAACCCCGAACATCCAAACTCACAAATTTTAACTTTTTAGTATTGGAATTTCATGGATATGAATTCTACAATTGTCAAATTAGTCATGGGAGAGTCACTTTATAGATAATATTAAATTTTTATTATATAATTTAGTTCTTCCAGATTATACCACTGAGATACACAAAGACAAACACAACACTACAGACATCAGGCCTTAAATAAATATATATTTACATAATAATTAATGTTTGTTATTGTGTTATGTTGAAGTTTAATTTTGTTAAAACACATGAAATTAGAGTATTGACAAAATGAGAAAATACATGCCTTTGTGCCTTTGTTAAAATCAGACGGGCGTAGTATATTGATAGGTAAAATATCATACAATGAAATACTAAATTGGGGTAATCGAAAAAATGTGTTCTAGAGTGCCTTCATCCGACCCCTATACACATATTGATTTGTTGCTGATTCTGAACTTTGCAAGATGCACTGGAGAGCACTCAATCTACAGTTAGTAGACGCAGCAAACTTACAACAGCTAAGAAATTTATAAACCCATGGCTTATCAGGAATGGTATCCTAAATGGAAACATAAGATTTGCCTTTGATTTGGTAGAATACATTCCAGTTTGAGTTCCATGACAGTAACAAATCAGTCTTGTTTGGGGAGGATAAATTCTGAACATAGGTTTTATAATGATAGCAATATCCAGTCTGGTATCCAATAGCCAGCTTCTTTAGCGATAACACCAGCAGCTTCATTACCCTGGATCACACTATGTCCTCGTATCCATGCCAGAACTACATAAATTCCTAAAAAATTACATTGATACAAATGGAATTGATTAATTGTGATAACTGATGTTTCATTGAAATATGTCAAACATGTCAAAACAATATCAAATGTATTGTAAAAAGTTTCAATAAGAAGAAAAAGCCCTTTTTTGCTTTAAGGCAAACAATTTCATTAATATATTTTAAAAAAACGTTTATATATATATATAGATTTTTTGATACAGAAAACTTCTCGGGAATCCCCAGAATATCCTCCTAAATTATTATCACAATCTGATCAGTAGTTTGGCATGCACAGAGGACAAACATACAAATATTGATTTTTATATATAAAGAATAATGATAAATTAAACACTGAATGATCTGGGATAATCAAGTTAATAAAAGTTAATACACCAATAGGTAATCCTTGAGTAGGTTTGCTATTGAAATGAAAATTTTATTTGTGTATATATCATATACAGTCTCTCTCTCTCTCTGTCTTTCTAGAGAAAGAATTGATAACGACACCTAACCTATGGTACATAGGTGTACCCATTCTACACATCCACAATACGTAAAAATAAAATTAAAAAATCATCTCTACCACTTTATCATAACAATCTTCAACTTGTATTAAAACTTTTTCATACTCCATTGTATTGAAAAAATTATAAAAAAAAAGATATGACGCATCGCATCGCGTCGTCGAGTCAACTGTCACTTGCCTGTAACCATTCGTCTAAGAGCTAGGAACGGTTTCATTTTAGAATGTTTTGTTTTTCACTAACTTTGAAATGCTACTAAAACATGAAATTATTATTGCCAGACATTTTTGTTATTAACAATAATGTGCTTGAAGCTATTTTTTGTAAATGTAGTGAAAAGTATGTTAAGATTGCTGTAATTTTAATATTATTTTATTTAGACATAAAAGAGGGTAAATTAAAAATAATATTTATAGAATAACTTAGCTATAGCGATAGCTTAGCGCAATAAAGATAGCGATAATTGTGGAAGCGCTTGTTATAGATGCATGTATTCAAGATGACGTCAGTCTCAAGTCATATGTCTACGTATATCATTGTTTTTCACTGTTTACGGTGAAATCTCAATATCATAATGGTTAATAAAATGAAATATGTTCTTTGTAATGGAAAAAATAAAGTGGTTTGAAATGAATAATTTTATTTATAAAGAATATCATTCATTGGGCACATTATTGTCAATAACAAAATTGTCTGGCAGTGATAAATTCATCTTTTTAATAGCCTTAAAAAATTACCGAAAAATTTTTTTCCTTAAATTATTTATAAATATAAATTTTGATCTGTAAAGGTGTGATGCGCATTAAAAAACACAACGTTAACCGGTTGCCAGGTATCCTGAATCCTGTTTGGAAGGCCATAATATATCTTCATATTAAAGAACCAGCTTTTCTAAAATTCTCGTTCTTCCAACGTTTCTGGCTCTTGTACTAAGGTGTCGCAAAAAAGTCTAGTTACATTAACTACAATTTTTTGTCTTTCGTTATCCTGGAGAGCCCCTTGCGTTTTATGGGACAAAAAGTATCCTAAATGTAACCTTGTAATATTAGTTATTACTGTGTCAAGTTTCGTTAAAATCGGTTCAGTACTTTCAGCGTGATGCGTGTTCACAGGGACAGAAAGATATGCCTTGGAGTCACGTCCTTTAAGCCATACCAATGTTGTATGTGTGTAAAGTTTTCATTTTCCGATATTTTTTATTTTATTCGTTGTTCATGTCATTTACATAATATTAGTATGTATTTAAATAATTTTGCACAGATAGGGATATTAAATTAATAATAATAAAACACTTTTGGTAACGCGGTTTGTGTTTGACTGATGTAATGACGTGAAAACTGATGCATTTTATGTCGCGTGCCGAAACTAAAACAAAAGAAATAATATCGTGAAGCCGACCAAATCGGTACTAATGATCAATAACTCTTACATTTGTGACTATTCAATTTGGTCGGGTTCGCGATATTATCACTTTTGTTGAGTTTCGGAACGCGACATTAGATCGTTCCAACGCGCGCACGCACACTGTTTTGATAGATATGTTTGAATTTGAACTTTGTGCAGCGGTATTAAAGTGCAAATTGACTCTTTGGCGTCAGGAACACACCTATATTGCTTGGACGACAGTGAAAGCTTGTAATTTAATATGAACTTTAATGAATAGCAATAAAGTTCAAATTGATTCTACATTTTAGTTAGAAAACGTTTGTATGGGAAAAAGAAAAGGGCTGATTTTAGGGTTTTCCCGGCAATTATTCGAATTTTTCTCGCCGTAAAAACCATCCTTGGACTTCAACGAACATTTAAAAAAAAGAATTGGCAAAATTGGTCCAGGCGTTGATGAGTTATGCGCTTACCAACACATTTTGCGATTCATTTTTATATTATAGAAGATTACAAAATAATGCTGAAAGGTAATGTTAACCATCTCCATAGTGTATTTCAGAATTAATCAGAATACTACGTTTCACTTTGACCTTCTACTATTTTTGTACTATATAGCGCTAACCACAATCTCGTCTGAGTTTATGTGACAACATGGTCTATGATGGCTAGAAACTAGACTAAACCTAGACAAAAACTGTCTTTATCAACGAGGTGGCTTCGAGGTTCAATGGCAAAACTTTAAAGATCTAAAAAAAAACCGTCATATTTGGGTCAACTCATAAATTCTTCAATTTCATAAAGAAAACTCTCGATCTTTTAAATGTCCCTTCAGGGCCCTAAATACCGAAGTCTAGTACGAACCTAGGAATGAAGAAAGACCTAGAAAACCTAGAAATTACCCTTTACTAATAATGTTACATTCATGAGTGGTCAATTATCGTTTTGTAAAAGAAGATTTTTATAATTCTTGAATCAGTAAGGTTTCAACGTATACGTGATCAGCGCATCGATGAGTTACCAGGGTAATTTACCTTTTACGAGCGGGCCCGGCGTACGTTATCTCGCCCTGATAATAAAAAACTTGATAACCCTTCCTCATGAATCACTTTATCTACTCGTGAAAATCGCGTGAAAATCCATTCAGTAGTTTTTCAGTTTGTCGCGAACAGACAGACGTAGCTGAGGATTTTGTTTTTTTATATGTAATGAAATTGCAGGTGTCTACAATCTTTGGAAATAGTGCTTTTTGGGTACAGGTCGTAAATTATACACACATAATTTATTAAAAACGTTCCTTTTTCGACACACGAGATCGTCAAATACTCACTTATCTGCATTATTATTAAAAATATGTTTATTTGTGGGAGGTAATCTACTACCGGTCTGAATTTAAAAAGTACTTCATTTTTATTAAATTTCTTTCTTATTAAATTAATACGAACGTAGTCACAGGCTGTTGCTAGTTGTCTAACAAAGAGATAGTATTTTAGTATAGACCATTCTGAATAGTTATGAAATTATTTATTACGTGTGTATTCTTTTGGGTAACACATGAAAAATTGTTTGGGTCATCAAAAATATTAAGCCTACGCCAGCCGAAGCTTTTGTTTACGGCGAACTAAAATGTTTCGGGTCGGGGTGGAAACGATGTTATTTTGATGGGAGTAACAAATAAAATCACAAATTTTACGACGAACCCAAAGTTTGACCGAATTTTAGTTGCTTATTCTGAGTACTGTTGGGCTTGATTTGTACTTTGTTGTACTATTATGTAAAATATCATTCATGTAAAACGTTTTACGAGTGTTCCTGTGAGAAATGTTTGTTTTATATCGAGGCCTGGTGGTAAACGTATACTTAAAGCTATCGGATCAGCGGTTTCCACGCCACGTCGACAAAATTTTGGTTGAACCCGATGCGGATAAAAAGGTTGACAAAAAATAAGGTCTTGAATGAATGTGATGTGAAATTATCTGTTCTCCTTAATTCGATAATCCGTTGCGCCTCCAATCGTGTTGAAAATAGAATCAAATGAAAATAATTTTTTTTTTTTAGTTTATTTTTGGCAACTAATCTTTTAGATTATTACTGCCATTGTCGAGTAGTTAATAGTATTACAAGTTCTTCCATTCCATTTTTGGCAACAATTCTTCTAGTAGACTATTACTGCCATTGTCAAGTGAGTATCGATATTACAAGTTTCTTGATATAATTACAATGAACTAACAAGATGGTGGCCATCTTGTTAGAACTTTCCATGGAATTTTTGTGGCATCTCAGAATTCATGGTCCGTGGTGTTATTTTCCATTCACTTCACTTATGCGCAATAAACAAACTATATTACATAAAACACCACCAATTTTATACAATATAGAGTCAAGTAACACAAGATTATGAATAAAAAATTAAATCCACTACATGACAGACCAAGATCCCGCCAAAAACTCCGAATAAAACGTTATCTATGAGCGAAACAGTTTGACAGAGCTCGTCATTGGATTTAAAAAAATACTTTAAATGAATTATAGTATAGGTATTTGATAGATGGTAAACAGGCCAAACCTAAAGGGGATTGGCTCTCAAGTGCAGTTGTCGGAACACGCTAACAGGTGCTTGGCGATAAGTTTTCAATATGAGGGTGGCAGCTAGCCAGGCAGATTTTTTTTCAGATTTTATCATGGTATTGTCCTTCACCGGAAGCGCGGTCTCAGCTGCAAGGATTCGGACCTAAGCCCATCGACACTGTTCGGGCATAAATTGATTGGGGGTAGTCAAAATTTATTTCGACACATTTTGTCAACGAAAAATCGGTGATGATCGGTCACTTGCTCGGCGGCCCTTGTTCCTAACGCACACTATTCGAACTCGCTCACCATACAAGCGACACGGCGGCTCGGAACATTATTTTTGTGCATTGTGTGTGTACGTGTTGGACATCTGGTGCTCTCACCATCGGCAACGGCGGCGGAGAAGACGTTATATCAGGTAAGTGCGCGTTTATCCCGGTTATAAAGAAAATTCTTTCGGCAAATATTTATCCAAGGGTATCTACCTCCAGCCAATTTTACATACAGTCCACTACTAGGCTAGGGACCCGGATCAGTGTGGGTGTGGTGGTTACCACCCCAGACACTGTATCCTAATAAGCTATCAACTAAAGCATCATAGGAAAATTTCAGTTAATGAATATTACAATTTGGAGTAAATGGTTTAAGTGCGTGTAGTGTATGAATGTACTCCAATTGAGTGACTGCTTCTGCTCGCTAACGAAGGTCCTCACCATTGGGTTATTTAATTAAAAAAGAGCAGTTGTTCGCTTGCGTAGTTTTAATGTTAATGTTCCCTGTATCTACGACTTTCGTGCGGGCCAGCGCGCAGAAACTGGTTCGCCGTTCATACGTCGCACTCTCATATAATTATTTGCTTACCTTGCACTCTGCCTTACATGCCTACATTGTGTCCCTACAACAATCTGAATGTGTTAACAAATCCTACCAATAAACTAAGAGGTTGTGGATTCAAACCTCGCATATCACTGACCGGCAACCGGTTGGAACTTCGTCTGTATTTGTATATATTACTAATTGATCTAGCCACGCGTTGCTGTGGCTCAGTTATTACATATTAAATTAAAATCATGGTAAAGTATTTGCGTGGAGCCAACAGTTTTTTGTTAACAAATTAATTTAAAGCGCCATCTGTTCGAGACTGATGAAACTTAAAATTAATAACAATAATCAACATTGACAATCATATAATTTGTAATAAAAAAATATTCAGGTCATTAATCTAAATATCCCATCTCTCAAGTTGGACCAAATTATACATAAATGCAAATTTTCACGAAGATCGGTTGAGTAATTTCGGAGTTTATCGTGGACAAACATCATTACATTGGATTTTTATGTATTTAGACAATGTTATACCTTAAGAAATAAGATTTTTCAAAAGTCATTTGATATTCAGCGTTATATTTAGGATAACTGATACAATATCTTATAATTTATAGTTTATGTGTTATTCTAATGAGTAAGTTATGCTACTGTAATGTTTTAATAAAATTCGATCGGTAATGTTTGCACGAAAGAGTAAGAAACATCCATCCATCCTCACAAACTTTCTCGTTTGTAATACTATTGGGATTAGGATAGGATTTTAAATCCTCTGTGAGGATGATAAATAACTATCTTTGTATTTATGTCATCTGTTTAGTAACCATAATAAAACCTATGCTTATTTTGGAGAATGACCATATATAAAATTATGTTGACACGTTGAGGCAAAAGAAAAAGTAAAATTATTTACTACTTACATAATTATTTAATACGGGTAAAATTATATCCAAAGGGAATGTATAAACAAGTTCATCAAAGAAAATACTGTGGCATTTGGACCCGAAAATTTTCTGCTAAATTTTTGTATTACTAATACCGCCCTACGAAACCTGTCAAGTATTTAAGGATATATCTCCGTGTTCAGCTATTCATGTCACGTGAAAGGTTCAATGGGTATTGTCACTTACTCAATGACAAGGGATAATATAATACCCAGGAAATGGCGTCGAAGTTGCCAGAAAATATTTAGCTTTTCTCTGATTTAGGTTACGTTTGTAGGTTAAGTTTACTAAAAGACATGGCGAAATTGCATTTAAATATATACGAGTAAAATGAAAATAGTTTAATAAAATAAATGTTATATAATGCAATTTTTAATTATCGGTTGTTTATACATTTCACGGCTAACGTTGGGGCGGTAGTTATAAAGGTGTGATGATACTCATAGATGACGTCCTCCTTGTCATTTAATCGACCAGTCAAGTATTAATAATAAAAGCGTTTACCTTAAACAGCGGATATAGTATTACACTATTGTACAGATACGCATTAAACCGAGAGATGTGAACGGTCCGACGATGCGGGCGAGACTGAACCCCGCTTCGTCGCAATCTTCTCGCGCGCCCCGTAGGGGCGTGCGGGGGGACCGTACCAGGGTGAAATCCTCTAACGGTGGCTTCACTCGCCTAACGCCTAGACGGGAGTGTCTTTTGATTTATTATTCGCCCTCTCATCCGGTGGGCGATAGTGGCTTCATCGCGCCATCTGACGGTGGTTGTGGGTGACATGGACGTCTATTTTGTTGCGGTTGTCGTCTTCTGAGAGGCCTGGCCATCGGTTTGTAGCGCTTGCAGGGCTCTCAGGCATTGCTGTATGATCTCCGGGGTGGTTGTGGCTGCCAGGGTCTTCATAAATGTGAAAAGGACATTCTGGGTGGAGTCCTCTGCTGACTTCGGCTGCTGGGTCGCCTCCGTCGCTTCTTAGGCTCCTCCTTTGTGCTTCGGCTGTCTTTTAGCAGGTCTTCTCTGGCCGGGGTCGTTCGCGGGTGCCATCAGGCTCCCCGACGCCGACTCCTCGACCGTTGTAGGCGCTGTACGCTCGCGCTCCTCTTGCCGTCTGGTGTCACCCATCCGGACGACGGTCCCCGCTCGGCGATTGCGCGCCTCGCGGCGGAACACGGGGCACAGTCGGGCGTTGTTGGACGTGTGCGCCCCGCCGCAGTTCGCGCAGGACGCAGGTTCTTCGCGTGGGCGATCACAGTTTGTAGCGAAGTGCGGCCCCCCGCACCTCACGCAAGCTATCGGGCCATGGCAGTGGTGGGAGGAGTGCCTGAAAAGTTGGCATCGATAGCACTGTGCCGGGCCACTCCTCCCTCGCCAGGCTTCTACGGTTATCTTCAATAACAGGAGCTCGTTGATGTTATATATGGCCGGAATGAGGCCTGGTTTTCTTTCCAGGGAGCAGTGGAAGATGCACCCTGGTCTTCCTCCTCTTCCCTGGATGCGTCGGGTGTATTCTGGATGGAAGCCTTTCTCCCGAAGGGCTTCCGTAATCCTGGCCGGCTCTGTGTCTACTGGTAGGCCGCGAATCGCGACCTTGAGACTTCTTTTCCGTGGGGGGTGAGTAGGTGAACCAACTCACCCCTTCCACTTGTTTAAAGTATTCGGTGACGATTCTATGCTCGTCAAGGTTCAAGGGAAGGAAACGAACTCCGCGTCCATGCGCTCGCGCAGTCGGTGGTCGCCCCAGCACGTCCGCCAGTCGCCGGAGATGCTCTGGCCAGTCGGGCAGGCTCTCGACGACGATCGGCGGGCAGCGTTGTCGTAGTGTGTCGCATGTTCCCGCGGCGCTTCTCTCCAGTGGTGGATTTCTATTTGTTTCTAAATTGATTATCCTGGCAGTCGATGTCGACGTGGTCGCCGCTGTCGCAGCGTATGTTCGCTGCGGTTGTATGGGGGCAGGCGCATGTGGCGCCCCGAGGCTCTTGGTGGGTATAGCTGTCATCTCTTGGGGTTCCGCTGGCATTTCCTGCGATATAAATGGAGGCGCTTGTGGCGCCCCACGGCTCCCGGCGTGTATAACAGTAACTTCTGTGGTCTGGTTTGATGCGGGCGCTGGTGGCGCCCCGCGGCTCTCGGTGGGTACATCGGGAACTCGGGGTTCCATTTGTTTGCTCGTCGGGAGCACGGCTGCAGGCGCTGGTGGCGCCCCGCGGCTCTCGACGGGTAAAACAGGAACTTGCGTAGGCTGGTTCGGTGAGGGCGCTTGTGGCGCCCCGCGGCTCTCGGCGGGTATAACACGAACTTCACGGCTTTCTATTATTTGTCGGCATCGGAATTCAAGGTCTGCGTCTCGATCGTGGCGTGCCTCTTCTAGACGCGACTCAAGCCATCTCAGTTGATACTGAGGGATTTCTGGTAGTACCAGGCTTCCAGTTAGCGGAGTTTTCAATGCCTCAATATCGGAGTCTAGGAGTTCGTAGCCTTTATTTTCATCTTTTAGGATGCGCAGGTAAAGCGCTATCCATCGCTTCAGCGTTTCTGAAGGTTTCCCAGCTATCAGCAGCTGGGCAAAGGCTAAGAAGTCTTCATGAAAGAAGAAGATGAGGACAGGCGGCATTCGCTCCTCCTCAGGCGTATAGCGGGGTGAAGGCTTCTCGGCTGTCGTGTGTGCTGTAGGGGTCGTCGGTGTGCTTGGGAACTCGGGATCAGTGTGCGTTGCGGAGGTCGTTGGTGTTTGCGGGATATCGGAGTCCGTGGGCGTGCTGAGTGGTCGTCGTACCGACGCGGGATCTGGGTGGCCCTGAAAAGGGCCTTTTTTCTTCTTCCCCGAAATTGTCGCCGGCCGGGAAGAGGCTTCGCTATTGCGACGCATTGTCGCGCAGGAATAGCGGAATTTCGCGGAACCCGAGTGTGGAACGTCCTCGTGCGCGTGACAACGGAGCAATCCGAACCCCGCTTCGTTCTCGCTACGCCTTTTATAGGTTTGCTTTGTTATAGAAGGTAGCGCGTAATATTTATGTCAGTACAAATACTTTTTGACGGTAGAATGGGTATTTGCGCCGACATACATGATAAATTTATTATTATTCTATTTTTTTTCTACTACAAATGTGTAAATAGCATGTTTCAAAGAACGTATCGAGAACTAACCTCACTCTTCAGAAAAGCTCATAAAACGTGACAACCTTAATACCCTAGGAATGAATAATCACCGCAACGTTAGTTTCAAGGGCTACATTGGAAGCATTATCCCTGCAACATCTAGGAAACTGGGTGTTCTAAACAGGGTGCGACGATTTTTCACGCCCGTCTAGCTGTAACTCTTGTATAGAGTCCAAGTAAGATCACATCTCTAGGGTAGTTCTCTTCGATACCTCCTTGAAACTCTGGACTTACTACAGCGTCGGGCTGTCCGTAATGTGAATGATGTAGACACCATTAACACTACAGATCGCATCAGTGTCTCACTAAGCGTGTCTTATCGTTTGTATCATGGCGATTGTTCTGAAGAGTTATCTAACCTTACCCTATCCATTTATTTCCATTACAGAACCACTTGGACCGGTACGCGTCGTCAAAGGTATGGCAGCCGCCATCTTGGCAAGAATAAAGACGTGGAATCATCTCCCGACCATCATATACACTTCGGCTTATGATATCGGGTCCTTCATATTAGGTGCGAAGAAACTGTTTTGCAGGCCGGAATGGCGGCGACGACTGCCGATAAGATTAATCACCAACAGTCACCGTTGTTCTTGAATTGTATCGTACTTTTCATGGGCTATATTGTATAGCAATTTTCCCTAGTTGGTAAATTACGAAAAAAGTGTGTGTGTACTTATGTACACGCGTTAAAAGTTATACTTCTTTGGTGTAACAAGATAAAAATCTACGTTTATAGAAACGACGACACTAACAATAGAAAAAAGGTATTTAATACATTGAAAGTTTTAGTACAAAGAAATACCAACAAGAAATACAAAGAACAAAATGTTGACTATAGCTAACTTCAGGGTGTCGGTTTTTCGTGATGGTGTGCGCGCGCATCGTAATAATTTTTCACTCATAATTTTTCCCTAACGCGCCAAAAGTAGTTTAACTTCAAAAAATATAGACGAAAAATATTAAGCGTGGTGTGACTCCCGATTATAATTCCGCGTTTGAATTTTACAATTAATGCATCCCCCCTCTCCCTTCCCCATTCCTTTTCTTTACTTTCTTCTTCCCCCCCCCCCCCCCTTTTTCCTCCCCCTCGCCGCGCTTGGTTTTTTCCCCCCCTCTGTTTTCCGCCCGCTTCTCCCCCCCCCCCTTTTTTTTTTTTTGGAAAAAACCCCTACTCCGCTTTTTTATAAAAATTTTGTTGGGAAACAGGAAAGAAACGAGAAACACCTCCGCCCCCGGATCTCCCCCGTTTCCGTTCCCTCCTCCCCTCTCCCTTTTTTCTATTATATAAATATACCCCCCCCAATAACCTTAATTTAAAAATACCCCCCCCCCCCCCCCTCCCCCTCAATATATATAAAAAAAAACATTAATAAACGTTTCTTTTTGCTTCACAGGTGACGTATGTGTACACTATACACCCTATATACCTAAAACGAAATTAATGACACCTCCTGATATGTTGAAATCCTTCAAGATGTTCAAGTTACAGAGCGCACCAAAGAAATATACCTATATACAATATTACAGTCGAAAAACTCGGAATAGCTCTTTCTTCGCAATCGAGTGAAAGTAAAAACGTCCATCATAAGTTCTTTTTAAATGTTGATGTTCATATCTATGAAAATCCCAAGGGTACACTGATTAACGCAGTGCCCGATTAGGCTAACCACAGAGCTATCATCGCTTAGCTTTCATTGGGATTCGTCATTCCCAGTCTTCACCGTGAAGTACCTAGTATGTTTATTTCATTGATTTTTTTTTCTGCTTTTCAATCGTGAATCCAAACGTACAAACAAGAAAGGTGTTATCATATAGATATTTGTACAGATAATTCTTTGCATTGTTTTTATCCCTATGCAGGATGGTTGAAACGAAGCGTGAAATTGCATTTAAACAGGTCAGCGTAACATAGCATGGATACTTATTTCTCGGTGGTTGATTCCGAGTTCCGAGTTAAGACTATACGAGTATTGGGGACAGCGAGCCATTTAGTGCAACTTGATAGTTGTAAGAATTGTCCGAAATTGTACGTCATTTTAAACGAAAGCTGCAAATACGTACGTGTAAGGGATAAGTCCCGTAAAAGTATGTTAGCGTTGCTAAGTTGCTAAGAAAGGAAAAAAAATACGGATCGTCACACAGGGAGTGTAGGGAAATATAACCCGGCGCCTTACGAAAGAAACATATGTGAATTTCGTCCGTCTATTTAGAAAGAATGCATCTCACGAGGTCTCGGTTCGGAATATGCATACACACAGAGCGCGCTCATAGGTGGATCGCAAAGACAAAGCGCAAACAGCATTTCTAGAAATAGTTACCTATTTAAGAAATATCGACAGACACAGTTACATATAGAAACAGATTGAGGAATTCGAGAGGACGGTTCGAGAAATGAGATATGGAACGTTTCATTTACAATATGTTACTGGTAACGAATCTACGAATAACAAGTCAATCAAGTCATCGAGCCACAACGATAGATAGTATTGTAAAATATTAAAAAAAAAATATTATGAATAAAGTGAAAGCTGCTTTGCATCTATCTCATATATGTTCGCAACAGTAACTGAGATTCAAAACTTGTATACTATGAGCTAATGATATCTAAGAGGACACGGAACTAAACAAGACTTTATCGAATCCATTTGAATACAGTTTTTACCTAATAGAGTCAATATGTGGAACACCACTTGAGAGGCTATTATTAGAACACCATTATTAAAATTTCACAAAGATTGACTTAACAGTTTCAATCTTAAATTCGGAGAGCTGATAGGGGATTCAAATAATAATTGTACAGTAACTGAAACTAACGTATAAGGTCTATTAATCAGTGCAGATGGGGACAAAACAAAAGGTCTTCTTGACGGATTTTCAACGTAAGAGTGAACACTAGAAATACTATACCTTCTTCTTATGGCATTAAAGTACTCAAACTGATTGACATGCTATAGAATGATGTTACCGTTAAGCTATCAAAGGCTATAAAACAAAAGATGCCGCGTGCGGATCCAATAGCGCAATAAAGTGAGATGGAGGCAACCCGAATAAATTCGTCAAGTTTTAATAGGGAAGGGGACGTTAAAAGGACGAATTTCGTTATTAAAAAAGTTTTATTTGATAGAGAAGTGGCTTCGGATGAATGGACGCTTATTTTGAATTACCAAAAAAAACCTGCATAATATTGTCTTTAATACGTAATTTTTAAGAGCACCCTTACGCTTGTTATGTATTGCTTTCTTCACTTGAGGTCACTGTATCTGTGTTTTGTGATATTTTGTTCCGCTTATTTTGTTCCGCTTATTTTGTTCCCTCATTTCTGTTCTTCAATAAGCTATTAAGCGATTTCTTGGAAGTCAGCTTATATTTGTATTACCTACTTATGTTCATTTTGGCAATCTACGAAAAATATTGATGTATTTGTAATGCGTTTTTTCTTTGTAAAACATTTTCGGTGTTTGGGATTTCTCGGGTTTGAGATGTTACGTGCGTGAGAGTATCCCAATTGTGTAACTGCTCCTGCTGACTAATGAAGGTCCTCACAATTGGGTTACTGAATTAAAAAGAGCAATTGTTAGCTTGCGTAGTTTTAATGTCAATGTTCCTCGTATCTACGACCTTTCGTGCGGGTCAGCGCGCAGTAACTGGGCTCGCCGTTCATACGTCACGCTCTCATATAATTATTTGCTTACCATGCACTCTGCCTTACATGCCTACATTGTGCCTACATATTTTTGGAGGGAAATTTTTAGTTCCTGGTGAAGGTATAATTACGAAGTAATATTTTAGTTAACATTTTGTATTTAAACTTTCTGTAGAAAAATAGGTACTTGTTTAGACAGATAAAATGAGAAATATGAGAAATTGTAACATTAACTAAAAGAGACGAATGAAATAGCATAAGTATAAGTAAATTGTTAAAGTTCAAGTTTTGTTATTGACTAATTAAAGATATTTAAACTATTTCAAAATATTGAATAAATATTTAGAATTCTCTACAGATATCTTGTATGAAATTGCAGTAACGGATAAGGCTGTTTTATTATAATTAAAAGTCATAATCTGCACATGAAGAAACCATTTTATTTTAAAACTTTACAATGACAATCTCGGAGCGTCAGTACCATAGACAATTATAGAACATAAAATAGTTTTACATAGAACACCTTCCCCTCTAGACAATTACACAAAACAAAACAAACTACATAAATGAAATTATACTTAGAATTAAATGAAAGCTATAAATCCAAAATTTTACGTGGCTTTACAATTCTACCACTTCTTGTAATTATTTGACCACCAGGTTGACTTACTACATTCAGGTCATTATTGTGTGTGGGAGAGTTCGTACAATTTTTATTGTTGTTGTTGGGGTCAGCTGATGAGGTTCAGGCTTCAGAAGCAATAAAACATTGGTTGACTTCACAGTGGACTGTATATTTTAACTTTTCACAATGTATATAATCGTATGTAACGAGCCGGTGACAATACATATTTTTCGCGGTTTAACACTACAATTATAGGATTACAAGTAGTACATTATACGTGCCTTACTGCCGCACGTTCATCCATACATTTACATAATTCACGTAAATTTACATTATATTTTTATTGAGGGTTCCGTATAACATCAGACAAATAATAATAATAATCGTATTGGCGGTTACATTTGAATTGTTACATAAACGATATTTCTAAACATTACATAAGACGTATTGAACACAGAAACCAAGCAAATAAGAAATACGACAGTTTATCTGTACGTATTATGTAAACAAATTTATACACATCGACATAGTTTGTCTGTCTATACCAGACACATTAAACCTGCACATATATCGTGTTTCTTAATATAATATGACATCCCATTACGCATAATGAGCATTTGTATAGAGAAATATAAAGATATACATAAGAACTCAGCTGTTCGTAGTAAATAGCGAAACTAGAGAAACATTTATTAAACATTTATTTACATTTTATTTCTAGCTCATCTGTCCGTAACAGCCTCCCCCCGGCGTAGATCTTCGAGCCCATCTTCACCAGGTAGGACAATGAGCCTTCTCACAGGTCTTCGGAAGGTACCACCACGCGTCCGCACGTCCGCACTTCGTACGACTCCGTCCGAACCTACATATATTTTCTCTACTTGCCCTTTGGGCCAGACATTTCGCGGCAATAACCCGTCTGCGATAACTACTAAATTTCCTACTTTTATTTGATTGTTATTTCGTGTTCTGACGTCACCACGGGGTGTTAACGTCGGCAAATATTCACGCAACCATCGTGACCAAAACATGTTCGCGAGCGCTTGCGCCGCCCTCCATGACTTCCTATCGGCCGGTTGACACTCCCCGACGTGAGGTACCCCGGTGGCTGAACCGATCAAAAAATGATTAGGCGTTAAAGCCTCCGCGTCGTCGTACTCTGACGCTACATACGTGAGTGGTCGTGAGTTTACCGTGTGCTCTATCTCGGTAAGCACGGTCGCTAACACCTCTTCGCGAGGGGCTCTTTCGTTGAGCGTAACAGCGAGGGCAGTTTTCACACTGCGAATTAAACGTTCCCACGCTCCCCCCTGGTTTGGCGCGCCCGGGTCAGTAAACTTCCACTCGGTGTGTTTTGATAACACGTAATTTTGTAACTCCGGTATCCACTCTCGATACGCGATATTTAACTCAACCGACGCTCCGCGAAAGTTTGTTCCGTTATCGGACCACATGATTTCTGGCCACCCCCGTCGGGCTGCCATACGTCGTAATGACATAATCGCGGAATCCGTACTCAAACTAGCTACCGTTTCGATGTGAATCGCGCGAGTTACCAAACATGTAAACAGCATGCCCCATCGTTTTTCGCGTCGCCTACCGATGGTCACTGTCATAGGTCCGAAACAGTCAACACCACATCGAGAAAACGGCCTCGTATATGCGTCTAACCGCGCGTTCGGTAAGTTACCTTTTACCGGTACTACGGGAGCTGATTTTCGTAATCTACACAGCCCACACTCGCGTAGCGCTTTCTTTACCGACGGCCTCAGACGTAAAACCCAGTATTGTTGCCGTATCTCGTTCACGATGTGTTCACGTCCGGAATGATGATTATTTTTATGACTATTACGAATAATCAATAACGATAAATGATGCGCACCGTCCAATATCGGTGGCTCTTTCATTTTTATATGTACGGAACTCGCGTTTATTCTACCGTTCAACCTAATGATTCCGTCGGTTCCGTACATCGGATCTAACTTATATAGTCGACTCGTTCTGTCGACATTTTTTCCCGCCGCTAACCTAGCGATCTCTTCGGGAAAGCTATCCTTTTGTGACAGCTTTATCAAAAATTGTTCGGCTTTTTCAATATGCGTGATGTTCATTGTGTCGGCTCGCTTACGAGACTTGTCAATGAACGCGAACACGTACGCGACTGTCCGCTTAGCACGCTCGTATGATGAAAATCGTTCTATTTTCAGCACTGGAGTGTCACACGTCACCGTGTGCACCACTACCACGTCATCTTCGTCTTCGTATCGTGAATTAGTGGTCTCGACGGGCCATCGATCCCCGTTCGTGCGTGAACTCGGAGTGTCACACGTCACCGTGTGCGCCACTACCACATCATCGTCGTTTTCTTTCGTACGTAAACTGTTTGATGCCATATCGTAACTCGGTGGCATGACAACCTCATCTGTCGTCCATGGTAAGCCTACTTCGAAGCGACCGTCGATCCTGCATACGGTGCGTTCGAAGACATCCTTCGCTCGTTCTTCTCGAGCGTTAGGCTTTTGTATTTTCGATATACCTAAAGAGTCTATATCGAAGTGCGATTTGACGAGAGCACTCAATTCGTCGTCTCTTTCGCACACATTCTCTTGACACGTTCGTACATGTAATACAGACTCGTTCTGCTGTATTATAGAGCTTCTCGGCGTTTTTCCATGTAACACCCATCCGAGTCGTGTGAGTGACGCGGCTGGTTCGTTATTCTTACGAGATAACAAACGTCTTGTTACAATTAGATGCCAATTGTCTGCTCCAATGAGAATGCGTGGTCTAACATCCGAGTAACACATACTCTTTTCACACATTCCTTTGAGGTACGATCGTTTACATAATTCCGGTTTTACCGTTTGTTTACCGAGAATGAGATTTCGGACCGTACGCGCTTTGATCCTGTGACAATCCGATTGACCTTCGCCTTGTATCCTGAGATCAACCTCTTGACTGTCGATTTCCCTCTGAACCGATGTGACCCCCTGAATGTTTAACGTTCGTGCCGGGCCCTCTGCGCCGACCATTCGGGCGATCTCTTCGTCGATCAGAGTGATTGTGGATCCTTCATCCAATAACGCATACGTCTTCAACGTTCCTCCGTCATTCTTGGTGATGTATACGGGACACACCTTCAGTAAAACTTGTTCGTCGTTACCCGGTCGGTGCGCCGATGCTGCGATTACGTTGTCCTCTTTAGGCGGCAGATGTAATAAGGCGTGGTGCGGCTGTCTACACTCGTTCTTACCGCATTTCCTTGCTTTACATTCAGTCCGCCTATGTTTACTGTCTAGACAGAGAAAGCAGATACGCGTCTCTTTCGCCCAATTCCACCTCTCTGCGACAGACATATCGTTCAACTTGAAACATTGTGAAGTTCGATGTTCATTTCCACAAAGGAAGCAGCACATTGAACGCGTTGAACTCTTTTTTGTGACGTCATCTACTTTATATACCTTATTCGCTTGACGGTATCGCTCACTCGTTCTATTCGGTGGCACCGTATGTTTGACGATAGGGTTCCGTACTATCGTCGAATCCGAAGTTGAATATGCGTGTCGAACGGCTCGATCGGCTTCTCTCATTAAGAACCGAGATAACGTGATAATCTCTGGTTCGTCCCGATTCCCGAACTCTTCCGCATAATCACACCACTTCGATTTTAAATGCGGAGTTAATCTCTCGGTTATCTGCCGCACCAACATAGGGTTCTGTAGGTACCCTTTTTCGTCAACAGCTGTTATTACCGCGACGATGTTTTGCACTTTTACAGCGAAACCGTTCAGTTCACTCGCTGTAGTACCCATACGTGGTAATTTCTTGATATCTTCCATCGCGTGGTCGATAATAACTTCCGGTCGTCCGTAACACTGCTCCAAAGTGTTTATAATGACATCCGGGTTGTTTGCTGTATACAGCAGCGCTGATACAGACTGTCTGGCTTCACCTTTCAGACACGTCCGCAGGCGAATCATGTTTTCTGTCGCCGAATATCTGTATATATTCGTAGATTCCCTGTACGCGGCTTTAAAAGGTAACCAGTCCGTGATTGATCCCATGAACGTCGGCAAGTCCTGTATATGTCTAGGCGATGACCTCGATCCAGCCATCCGCTCCAGAGCATCTGCCAACCTGTCGAATCCTCTATCTCGGGATCGGTCCGGTGTAAGCGACCTCGGCCGACGCTGCACCGTCTCTTCGATTGTGACGTTCGGTGTCACATATGGTCGCGTCATCCTGATCTCGGCTTCCGCTGGTGGTGGTGAAATGCGCCTTGGTTCACGGTCACACTCCCCCCGTATCGGGACCTGTGTCTTCTGTAACCAATCGTTCACCCGACGGTTCGCGTCGGTAGGTTCTTCTGCACACAAGCTCTCCCGATCGGTTTCCTCGCGGATTGTAGCGACGTATGCCGCTAGCCTCTTCTTGATGAGCAGCGACTGTAGTTGTAGCTCCTGTCGTTTTATTTCGACGAGTTGCTCTTCGGCCTCCAACTCGGCCTGCCTAATCCTAGCTACGGCGCTGGCGGTGGACCGATGCGAGCGTACCGACGGTGCTCGCGATCCCCTGGCCTCGGTGGCCGCGGCGTGGATCATGGCGGCGCGCGACGTCAACGTTTCGGTCGTGACGGTATCGTTCGCGACGGTACGTGTCTTCGTGTGCGCGTGTGTGTGTGCGGACGGCGACGCGGGCGATTCCTCGAACACCCGTGTCTTCTCTTCGACTGCTTGGCTTCTTGTAGTCGGCATCTTCAGCACTTGCTAGCTCCTACAAGCCCTAACAGCCCTATCAATCCCTAACAGCCCTAACAGTCCCTAACAGTCCTTCGGGAGGGCCCACACGTGGGATATGCTCCCTCAGGGATGGACAGCAGGATAGGTAAGGGTGGGGACTACCCAACAGAGGAGTGAGACCACTACGGGGCGCTCAGGAGTCGGTTGGAATGTCCGACTCCGTCGGCAGTGCCTACAGTCCGGCCCCCACACCGATAACACTCTTATTGGCGTAGTGATACGATTGACATTCGTTCGTTGCCCAATACTCAGGCCGTTTGTCACCGTCAGGTGGCCCAAGTGTGGGTTGAAACTGCAGACTCGCCGCACCGCACGGTGACTCGATCTCGACGAGATACCCAGGCTCGTCGCACCGTTCGGTGTTCTTCTCTCGGCGATATGCAGCGCAGGCTCGTCGCACCGTTCGGTGTTTTTCCCACGACGATTCTGCAGGTACGATCTTCCAGCCGATGTCTCGTTCTGCACCGCTGGTCGTACGGAAGTGCCCAGTCTCGTACAACGATTTGCTTCTTTTTTCCACAGCTTCTCTCGTTCAGAATGCTGCTGGAATCCTCTTCAATAAGGCTGCCTTGAATCCTCTTCAATAAGGCTGGCTTGAATCCTCTTCAAATGCGCTGGCTTCTATCCGGCTGCGATGGACCAAACTTGTTGGGGTCAGCTGATGAGGTTCAGGCTTCAGAAGCAATAAAACATTGGTTGACTTCACAGTGGACTGTATATTTTAACTTTTCACAATGTATATAATCGTATGTAACGAGCCGGTGACAATACATATTTTTCGCGGTTTAACACTACAATTATAGGATTACAAGTAGTACATTATACGTGCCTTACTGCCGCACGTTCATCCATACATTTACATAATTCACGTAAATTTACATTATATTTTTATTGAGGGTTCCGTATAACATCAGACAAATAATAATAATAATCGTATTGGCGGTTACATTTGAATTGTTACATAAACGATATTTCTAAACATTACATAAGACGTATTGAACACAGAAACCAAGCAAATAAGAAATACGACAGTTTATCTGTACGTATTATGTAAACAAATTTATACACATCGACATAGTTTGTCTGTCTATACCAGACACATTAAACCTGCACATATATCGTGTTTCTTAATATAATATGACATCCCATTACGCATAATGAGCATTTGTATAGAGAAATATAAAGATATACATAAGAACTCAGCTGTTCGTAGTAAATAGCGAAACTAGAGAAACATTTATTAAACATTTATTTACATTTTATTTCTAGCTCATCTGTCCGTAACAGTTGTATTCATAAATATTATCAAAGTTTGGAACTGTATATTTTCCTTTAGTATAAGACTTCTTTAAATGCTTAATATTTCTTCTAATATTAGCCTCTCCTTCCCTTCCTATCCAAAAAGACCTTGGTTGTTTACATTTAGCGATTATTTTTCCTTTTCTCCAATATTTATCTTTATCTGTTTTATGAACAATTTCATCTCCAACATTAAATTTAATTTCCTTTTTTCTTCTAACATCTTTCAAACTTTTATTTAATGATTGTCTTAGAATTAGTAACGTGTAAATGTTACTCTCAACTTTAGGCATTAATAAAATATCTTTTGTAGGAATAAGGGTTCTAACTCGTCTGCTATTTAAAATCTGTGAGGGGGACACTTCTAAACCTGTTAAAGGTGTATTATTATAACTTAACAAATAATCTCTATAATCCGCCTTATCCTCTTTAGCTTTCTGTAATATATTTTTACTTATATGAACAGCTTTTTCAGTAATTTTATCAACCTTCATTATAGCTTTCCTACTTTCTAACCTTTCTAACTCTATTTTTAATGGTTCAAGTAAACACGACAGTAACCTAGATGAAGGGTGGCAAATTTGTTCCCCTGTATATTTAGTAGGAATGTCCACACTTCCTGGCATTCGACCTATACCTTCAAAACAATTTATATGTTGTTTTATAAATTTTTCTTTGTCATAATTAACTTGTACCGAATAAACACGTTTAACTAAATTTAATGATACACAAGCTGGTAAGCCCAACAGCATAGTCTTACAATCGACTACAACAAAATTTTCGTAACATTCATAATCTTTGAACTTACACTTTAAGTTTACAATTCCAATCGGTTTCACTTTATCTCCAATAAATGATTCAATTTTTAATTCAGTGTTATACAATTTACATTTTAAATCTTTCTGAATTTTTTCAAATATTACTTTAGGCATAATGCTAACATCAGCACCAGTATCTAACTTACACTCTATAGTTTGGTCTTCTATCATTATACTTTCAGTCCACTCAAACTTTTCTAAACTTGAGATATTTTGTTCTGCACCACAATATAAACTTTCATTAGACTCCATTAAATTTGATAACTCTAAAGACTTAACCTCACCAACTCTTTTTACTTTACAACTAACCGCAAAATGATTTAAAATACCACACTTAGTACACTTTTTACCATATGCTGGACACTCTCTGGGACCATGTATTTGTTGACATCGCTTACACTTAAATTTTGTATTGGCACTGCCCTCAGACTTCTTGCTAAATTTGTTGTAAGATTTTCTTTTAGGATTATTCTTTCTAAAATTTACTCTATCTATTTGTAATGTTGGATTCATTTCTTTAACTTGAGATCTACCAACTTCACTTGCTCGACAAATGTTAGCCACTTTGTCAAGTGTTAATCCTTCCATTCTCAATAAACTTTCTTGTAGTGATTTATCTTGCAAACCTTGAACAAGTCTATCGCGAAGCAACTGATCTTCTAATGTTTCAACTTTTGTTGTTCCATAATTACAGGTAGATATGAATTGCCTCAAAGAAGTATAAAAATTTTCAAAATTTTCACCTGATTGCTGCTTTCTTTCATTAAATTTATATCTCTCAAATACTTCGTTATATTTAGGGTTTACATATGCATTTATAGCTTCTATAACCTTCTCGAAATTTTGACTTTCGTCCTTCGTTAATTTAAAACTCATTATAACTTTGGTTGACTTCGGACCCATCATATTTCTTAATAATGAGAGTTTTATTTTGTCTTCGGCGTCATCCTTCATAATACGCACGAGAAAGTCGTCAAAAACGCATTTCCAAAATTTCCATTCAGTAGCGGCAGATTGAGAACGTATGTCAAAATTCGGCGGTAACTTCACAGAATTTTCCATGTTGCAGGCATAAACTTACTTTTATTGCTTTAAATTTAGCTGTTTAAATCGACTGCGCCATGTTTTATTATAATTAAAAGTCATAATCTGCACATGAAGAAACCATTTTATTTTAAAACTTTACAATGACAATCTCGGAGCGTCAGTACCATAGACAATTATAGAACATAAAATAGTTTTACATAGAACAAAGGCAATGTGGTGACCCATCATTGCGTGAAATGTGCATACATTCAGCACCTTATTGCTTACAGTATTATAAAAAAGTTCTAAGAGATAGAATATCGCGAAATTTTTCTTCTGCCTTAGACGGTGTCATGATTTCGATTACTAGTTTTTTCCAGATATATAAACGACTGTGATGTGGCCAATGATCAGTTCTGTTCTGGATATCGCAAAAATCATAAGGAGCAACGAAAGGAAGTGAGAGATAACTATAGTCACAAAGTATTTTAGTTTCCACTTTCACCTTTGGTCGTACAAATAAAGTCATTTACCGATAAGGGCATTTGATTATCCATGGGAATAATAATTTTAAGCATTTTAATTTAAGCAGTTACTTTACTGTGATTAATTCTTGTACCATTTTCTCGTATATTTTTCTCTTTGTCATGCCGTTTTATCACTTACTATATGTCGGCGCCTACCCACATTAATCACGTCACGCCTCTCTCCCTACTACTCGACTTTGGTATAAAAGGAGCGGAGCGACAGCTGTTAAGTCCCCCCTCGGCAGCGGCTCAAGCCTAGGTCCGATCCCTCGGCGGGGAGCCCTTGAGTACGCTGCTCGCGCGATACAGTGACACAAAATTTTACATCACTGCTACAACACTACACATATCACCTTCACATACGTGCACGCCCACGCGCTTACACATGAAAGTGGAAGGGTTTTATTTTTGTCCCTTATCGAACTGAAATAGTTCAGAAATTTTCCGATACAAAATACACATAAGAGTTATTGAGACATGTATGCCTGGTTTATATATATATGTTTATATATATATAAACGTATATATATAAATTATTATATATTTCAACAACTCATATATGTATGAATATTTTAGCTAAACTTAGTTTAGCTAAGATAGGTCGCGAATTGCATGAATCAGGCAACAGCCCAAGCCGAGGTGCGCCGCGCACCCTTGAGTTAGTAGTCAAAATAATAATCGGCTGAGTACCTTAAGCGCTCGCCTTAGTAGTCCGGTGAAGCTGTTAAGACCATGCTAGGTCAATAGCGTAGTCAGTTGGAGAAAAAAAAAGTCAGTAGTTAAGTCAGTCTTGGCTCTGGCGCCGCGTGGTACACCCGTATTGTGCCAGTCGCTTATCCTAGACTCTGGATAATTAATTTGTGCAAACGAATTACTTATTATGTAACAGTATTTATGACCAAACTAGTTATGTTATACCGGTGTAAATCAGTCCAGTCATGTTTGCGTCACAAAAATTAAAAAAACAATGGAAATGTGTTCTGTCATTTATTCTAAGCCCACCAGAGTATTTCTTCTTTAAAATATTTAATGTACAGATTTCGTCCCGTTACCCTTTTATTATGTATAGATAAATAGGCAAAGATAACAGTTTAGTATATTTTCTTCTTTATTTAACAATCGATTTTCCTTATTTTTATTTCGGGACGATCACTAGTATGTTTGATATGTGATTTTTTTAACCGACTTCAAAAAAAGGAGGAGGTTATCAATTCGACTGTATTTTTTTTTTTTTTTATGTTTGTTACCTCATAACTTTGGACTGGGTGAACCGATTTTGATTATTCTTTTAAACGAAAATCATATCATAGGTACAAAGTTTAAGTCCACTCTCGCGTCTCTGTAATATATTTCTACTTGGAACAAATTTGAAATTTCGGTTGGCACCGACTTCCAATACATCTCTAGGTAGCACACATATTCATATGTTTTATTTAATTTGGTTAATTTGATAAACTATTTATTTTCCGCTTTTTAGTGCCTTATGGGTTTTTGATTGATATTGAAGTCGGTTAATACTTTTTTTTGAAAATTTACTTTATTGTCATTATCATTTTTAAAAAGTTATGACACAGTTCCACTAATGTACATATTTTTGTTTACATTAAAATTTTGATTTATTTATACATAACAAAAATTATCAACTCTTTAGAATGTAATCTGAGTATATTTTGTGCATATGCGTTACAAGCAAGTTCCGCATGTGTGTAAATAATATAATATCATGAGCCGACACGTCGAGTAATCCTTGTCCATTGTTTCAGGATTATATCTGGGCTGACCGGGCAGCCGGGCAGTACGATAGCTTACAAATCTAATTCCGGGTATCTCGCGACGTCACAGCTGCACGCGGCGGTTCAAGCGATGTGGGCCGTGGAGGCTTATCGATATTATAATTAATTATTTAACAATTCATTTTATATGTCTGGGAACATGTTAAGTGAAATGAAATGTTTTTTTAGAATTATTTTTGAAGTAAAAGCTTTTTTAGGCGTGTTCAGCGGTAGTTTTTTGGCAGGCGATAAATTTATAATTTCACGTCATGACATTACTACTAAGCATGACCGTCCGTAATGCACGCGCGGCTAGCGTTAGACTAGCGAGGCGTAGTAAAAGAGCCTGTGTACATGTAATATCGATAATTTGTATTGAGATTATGCATATCATATGTTTAATGAATTAATAAACTGTATAAAATGTACATAATTATTGTTCCGAGTGCCAAGAGATGTGAAAACTAGACTAATGTTAATAATTTCAATTTACAAATTATGGAATTTTCATAATTCACACTATGATTAATTTAAAAATTCAAAACAAAACACAGTTATTGTATTAAGTTTTCACTTCTGTCGGCAGTTCTTATGATAGCCTCGAGTTTTGTTTTTATATCAATTAAAAATTTCAAATGAATTTTATACTCTATTAGATTGTCTTTACTCATTGTGTTCTACTATTTTTATTTAATATCACATAGGAGGCAAACGAACAGGCGGGTCACCTGATGTTGAATGATCACCACCGTTAATAGTCACTTGCAATACCATGGGAGTCGCAAATGCGTTGCCAGCCTGTGTTTGGGGGAGAGGGGAGTGAGGAATGGGGGAGGAGGAGGGGAGGTGGGTATCCGGCGCTCTAACTGACCAAACGAAACGCAACAATGCAAGCACTGTTACTACACGTCGGTGTTTCTGGGGGTCGGGTGGTAGTAT
The DNA here is from genome assembly GCA_036509395.1 of Antheraea yamamai. Lineage (NCBI taxonomy): Eukaryota > Metazoa > Arthropoda > Insecta > Lepidoptera > Saturniidae > Antheraea > Antheraea yamamai. The sequence continues at coordinate 11,752,924 of AP028437.1, read as the reverse complement.
TCCGGGCGAGCCGACCCATTCATGCTGAAACCAGTAATAGCTTCAGCGTGCCTCTACCACCTACATAGTGGCTCTACCACCAACAAACCTACTATATGATAACTTAAAATATTTACCATTTATATTACACAATATTTATCATGTGACGATATATGATTTAATTCCTTTTTTACGACCTATAAAGGTTTTCATGTTTAGTTACTTTGTTTAATTCGGTATATAGGAAAAAAATATTTTACATACATACTTTTAAATTACACACGTTAAGTTACATACGCTTAAATATGATGACAATTTAAATATGGCTGCATTTTAATGTCATATTAATAATTGTATATATTTTTATATAGTTCATTACCAATGAAACATATGATGGGCTGAATAAACTCAATAGAAAGTATCAATATTACGTGTACACAGTCCGCAATACTGAACGTCGATGGTCTCGTATAAGTGCAATAAGTCACGAGCATGTCGAGCTCATCGGTGACGTAACCAAGTTTTTCTCTTACCAAAAATCGCTCAACGCGGTTAAAAGTTTTCACTTCAAAAAATCAAAATTGGCAGTCGCTTTCAAATGATGAAAAGTCTACTTAAACTTGTAGTGTGAAGTATTCTAATGTTTGAATATTATTTATATTCATTACATCAAGATTTATTATACAGAGAAATAAATTAATATAGTTAAACATACATTTTGTACATCGATATAAGTTATCGCACATCACTAACGCTGGAATGTCACACAGCACTACAGTCGGCTGAAATGCGCATCACTGAAGTCTCGTCTACCGGGATTTGCAGTTTTTATTTATTCTATAATCGAACTTTAACACAGTGAGAGAATACAATGAAAATATTTTCAGCTTAAATTCTTCGAGAGATCACATAATTTAGAACAAAATTAACTGGGGTTTTTGAATTTATACTTCTTTTGGCGCGTTAGGGAAAAATGATGATAGTAAATTTTTACGATGCGCGCGCACACCGTCACTAAAAACCGACACCCTGAAGTTAGCTATAGTCAACATTTTGTTTCTTTGTTTTAAAACTTTCAATGTATTAAATACCTTTTTTCTATTGTTGGTGTCGTTTTTTGTACAAACGTAGAATAAGGCGAAAGGTGAAATTTTTGAAAAGATTTTTATCTAGTTACGCCAAAGCAGTATAACATCTAACGCGTGTACATAAGTACACACATATTTTTTTTTGAAGTGAAAACTTCTTTAGACGCATTGGGTGGCATTTTTGGCTGGAAGTAAATTTGTAATTTCGAGTCGTGACACGCTACGTCAGCATTACAGGCCGAATTGCGCTTACACGGCTTGCGTCAGATGCGTAGTATGGGGTCTGTGTACGTGTAATATTGATATTTTGCAGCTCTTCTTACGTTTGATTGATTAATAGACTTTATACAAATGTGATAAGTATTGCTTCGAGAGCCAATATATATGAAAACTACACGAATGTTAATAATTTCAGTAAACAAATTCTGAAATTTAAATATTGTCATTCACATTATAATTAGTATGAAATTCAAAAGGGAACACATTTATTTATTTATTTTGAGTTTTCACTTCTGTCCGCAGTCCTTATGACTGCCTCGACTTTTTTTTTTTATAGTGAAGTTTCGTTTCATGACATCATTTGAGAAAATGGAATGAATGCTTCGAATCGTATATAATTAATCGTACTAGCAATTGCTCGCGGTTTTGCTCACGTGAATGTTGATTTGGTACCTATCCTTCGGGAACAGTACTTTTTTTTTGGATAAAGAGTACCCTATGTCCTTTTCCGTACCCTTGATAACGTGTATGCAAAGTTTAATGGTGAACAAGTAAGTAGTCAATGTGTGAACTCGTAACAAAGAAACTCATTTTGGGATATTCATTTTAGGATAATCAAAGGAACGATACGTCGCTAAAAATCGGGGTATACTATTACAGTGATTGTCCCCGAGGCAATATATACATACATATTTCTTACATTTATACAATTAGTCACAGATGTATGTATGTTCATAATATTATTACATTTAATCAATCATAACTGCTGTCAGAAGCTCAGTATCCTCTTAGTAAGGGAGAGGAAATTATCACGCCTAGCTTTAAGGGGCCTGGTGTTGTATGAGTTGCAAGGAAGCGATAAAATCTTTTCCTAATTTTTTTGTGTTTTTCTAGCACTGTAACTTGACGTCGGTATTTCTGTGGGTCGGGTGGTAGTACCCCGGGCGAGCCGACTCATTCATGCTGAATCCAGTAATAGCTTCAGCGTGGCACTACCACCTGCATTTTTTTTTTACCTGATGTATTCTATTAGTCAACTCTTACCGCAAACTCGCATTAAGAGACTCCGTTCTAATAAATAAATTTAATACACAAAAGCTATAACTTTGTTCAACACGTGAGAGACGATGACAATGATCTAGAATTAATAGAAGCTATAGGATTAAAAAATTTACCAAAGGTACATAGAAATCAAGACACTAAAAGCGCGCACTGTCCTAAACAACAAAATTGATATAATTCTAAATGTAATTTGGCTTACCATAACTTTCATTACAATTACATTACCATATCATTCCTTACAATAACTTAATGTCTTATGATATTTTATAGGGGATAGCAGCTGCGGTAGACTCGTATTCCTACTACAAAAACAGGCAGTTCAAGAAATTTATAATATGGGGCCTCGCGAATCATTAAAGTTTCAGGAACTCAGTATCTTAACTCTGCCATCTCAATACATTCTTAACAAACGAAATTCTGAATGAATTCTAATTCTAAATGAATGTAAACCAAATCGACTTTCTTGCCAGTTTCGACAACTGGGTTATTTGCCTTCTCAGGGCCTCAATCGAATAAATTATAAGTTTGATTTTAATTCTTGAACAGTTTTGTCTGTGTAATGTTATTTTCATTTATTAAATGATATTACTCTATGTATTTGTAATACGAAGCAGTGTTTGTATTATTTTATATCGGTCTTCACAGACATTCTATAAGCCTGAGATTTCATAACATAATAGTTGTCTTGGAAGAGATTGCTATAAGGTATAAAGCCGCCTGACTGTACGTGAACGATACAAATTATTCTCTTACGTACATATCCTTCTATACTTTGATATTATTTTAGTAAGTAATCTGTAATATCAGCAAGACAGGATATATGAGGTATCTCGTGGAAATGTTCCAATTACTCCTGATAATATTTTCGGTAATTTGGGGTCAAAAAATGTTTAAATTTATTACATTTTTGCAAGGCAAATTCTGACCTCTAACTTCTATAATCGTTAAGAAGCCATTAGGTACATGTTTCGTCTAAGGAAAGTTTGGTGGAAAAATTGTTTCGTGTTCTTACGTTTACGCCCTTTCAAATGGCTGTATAAATCTTCGAGACGAAAATGTTAAGCTAAAATATCTATGGTAATGGGTCGACTATTGTATATAGTATAAAGTAGGTTATGTCCTTGGCCTCGTTTTAAAGCTTTTGTTCGCTATCGAAAACTAGGATCAGTTGGTTCTTGACACGTTAAGTATAAACAGGATAACTTACCCTTTCTTGCGGTAATTTTGCTTTAGGGGAATTTGTCAACTGGAGATAATATCTGTGCCTCAAACTATCACGTTCTTTCGTTTCATTACAGAAATTTCTCACCTTAAAAGGGTCATTCGTTCTAATATTATAAATGCGAAAATGAGTTTGTTTGTTTGTTACGTTTCACGGCTTATTTATTCACCTGTTCTCGTAAATTTTCAAATATTTCATTTGGAATAGAAAGTATTGTTTCCGAGGGATAGGTCAAATGTACATTAACACGAGTGTAGCCACAGGCAAAAGCTAGTTTTATATATTTCAGAGGTGGTAGAGCCACGCCGAAGCTATTACTGGTTACAGCATGAATGGGTCGTCTCGTCCGGGGTAGTACCACCCTCTTGCAGAAAACCAACGTGAAGTAACAGTGCTTGCATTGTTTCGTTTCGTTCGGTCAGTGAGAGCGCCGGATAACCCACTTCCCCTCCCGTAAACGCAGGGTGGCAACGTACTTGCGACTCTTCTGGTGTTGCAAGTGTCTATGGACGGTGGTGATCACTTAACATCAGGTAACACAACTGTTCGTTTGCCTCCTACGATATAAAAAAAAAATCAGATTGAGCGTACAGAAATAATATTGTCTTTTTAAACGCTGGTTCTATTCTTAACTTAGAATGTTATATTTTTTAGATTTGTTCTATTACGAATTATATCAAACAAGTTATAAGGTCAAAATTAAGTGAAGTCGATATAAAATAACTTTCAGTAGATTGTGTTGTAATATTTTATACATCAATATAATACAGTAGGCAATTGTTTGCAATAGGAATCGCGAAAAAACAATGTATAGTATCAAAAACCTAACTTTTACATTTAAGTCACAGTAACATCATTTACGTGATAGAGTAAATTATAAATATTGAACGAGACAAGTCAAATATTAATCTTAAGCGAATTATATCGTTTCGTCATCACTATTTAATAAATTACTAGTTTAGTATAGTCTCATTATTTAGGTACCAAATACCTCTAGTACACAGAAAGCTCTAACAATAATTACTACATATTATAAAACAAAGTCCTCTGTCGCGTCTGTCTGTCTGTATGTTCGCGATAAACTAATAATCTATGGAGCCGATTTTCATACGGTTTTCCTTAATAGATAGAGTGATTCACGAGGAAGGTTTAGCTATATAATTTGTCAAGATTTTTTGTAAATTATTGGTAATATAACGATAAATGTTGGAAGTGTCGGAAAAAGTCAAGCCACCTTGGAGTTTTGTCGGAAACGCTGCCTAGTCCCTTTGAGATATAACTAAACAATTAAGATAGTAAACAACGCAGACGAAGTTGCGGGAATCAGCTAGTATATAATAAGATAAACTATATAATGTCGGAATAATTTATATAAAATGCAGAGAAGTCGATGTATTTCTGTCAGCTCGTAAAACATATTATGTGACGCTTACATAGTAAATTCTTGCTAAACCTTATGAATTGTATCAAAATAATATTCTACAAAATTATATGTCTTTAATCTATCTACAAAAAAAGTCCACAAAAGTGTATGAGTATGTAAGTAAGGATAGCCAACAGTAACCATTTTTATCTTTTAACTAGCGGGCCCGGCAGACGTTGTCCCGCTCTGATTATAAAAAAATCCCGGACAAATTATATACCAAAACGTTCCTCGTGAATCATTTTATCCACTGGTGAAAACCGCATAAATATCTGTTCAGTAGTTTTTGAGTTTATCGCGAACAGACAGACATACAGACGCGGTAGGGGACTTTGTTTTATACTATGTAATGATGATAATGGGTGATCTTCATAAAAAATATGGGTTCCTTGCGACATTGCTGTGACCGATATAGTGTTAATCCCCATCCAATTAAATATTATAGTCTCATTAGGAACTTGATGCAGATCAAAACTCCACCTTACAAAATATTACAGATATATATTAAAGATACTTACGAAGTATCTTTAGTTTTGGTGAACTGTACAGTTATCCAAGTACATCTAATACATTATCCAAGTGTAAAAAAAAGTTGAGACAGTCATAAGGACTGTGTGATCTCCTTCTGCGAGATGACCTTCTCACAGCGGGGAGGGCCCGCGAGGAGGCTTTGAGAGGTGCCCTCCAACAGGGGAGGGCTGGCAGGAGGAGGGGACGGCACGTCCGACTCTTCCCGCTACCGTAGCCGAGCCTGAGGGGATGGGCCATCTCCTCATTGCACTGGTTCGGCTGATGATGGGAGGTGGCTAGCCGTATACCAAGCTTGCCTTCCCATTAGGACGGAGCCTGGCGACCACCTTGCCATGCTATCACAGGGGCGGTTCTAAGGTAAATAGCAGGAACGGTCCCTGGCCACTCCTACAATGCGGCGGATGGTACACCGTTGGGTTTTAGTCCGTGCAAGTCGGACATAACCCACTCTCTCTCCCGGGAGGGTGGATATCCAGAGGGATTACGCCAGGTTAATAAAAAAAAGGTCATAAGGACTGCCCATAGATATGAAAACTGAAAACAATTAAATAACTGTCTTCTCTTTGAATTTTTAAATGAATTATAGTATGTAATATTTAAATTTCATAATTTGAATATTGAAATGATTAACGTTAGCCTGGTTTTTTTTTTTTTTGGGGGGGCCCTTTGTAGGTCCCCCCCCCAACCCTTCCACCCCAGAGGGGCGCAAGTGCGTGCCCCCCCTTTGTGGGGGGGGGGGGGGAGGGGAGGGGGAAGGGGAGGGGGGGGGGGGGGGGGGGCTGGCCCCCCCCCTGACCGATCGGAACGCAACAATGCAAGCACTGTTACTTCCCCTCGGGTTTCTGTGGGCGGGGGGGACCCCCCGGGCGAGCCGACCCATTTATCTGAAACCAGTAATAGTTTCAGCGTGGCTCTACCACCTCACATCTATTGGCACTCCGAACAATAAAATTATACATATATATTTTTATACAATTAATCAAATATGATATGCTGCATAGTCTTAATACAAAACACCAATATTAGACGTATATAGGCCGCTATATTACGCGTCGCTAGTTTAACGCAAATACGCTCGGTCACGCTTTACTAGCATGTCATGACGTGATATCATATTTTCACCTCCTGCCAAAAATACTGCTCAAGGCGCCTAAAGAAATTTCACTTTAATATTAAATTTCAATCATTTATAACATCTATGACATGATTATTACAATGCGCCCAAAAGAAACCGGGTGAGTTTACTAGTTAATACTAAAATAATGGCTGTTATAAGATTATTTGTTTATGTTTTATTAGTAAGCCAAGCTTAATCTAAGATATCGAATTTCGTTCAAATTTAGCATATTCCAAACGTTGCCTTTAAATCTTCTGGCGATTTGTTACGTCTAAGACGGATCTGGTTTAGGATTTTCTAGAATGCCGCAAAGTGATGTCGCTTCGTATAAACGACACTTAGTGCTTTACTACGTCGCTGTGGATAATCAAAATATTTATGTATAAAGGAGGTATATTTATTTCTACTGCATTGCGTACAAATGGAACTTCAGGAACGAATGTTCCGCGAGAATTAGATTTTCTTGTTATTTCAGATCTGAATCAGGATATATACGTTGTTTACGAGGTTACGGATTCAGCTTTGTCCTTCATATATATTACTATTTTTATTTGAATTTAGTATCACTGAGATTGGAATGTTGATATTTTTCGTAGATTTAAAATTAGAGATCGACAATAGAAACGTGCGTTTAAAACATATTCGACCTTATTACTAAAACAAAAATAAACACGCGTTTAACACGAGTTTTACTAAACAGTGTCTCCATTTTAAACCTCATTGAATACATATTTAAAATACTTTATTATAAAAGCGTGCCAAAGCAATTTCCAGTTAAACATCTAGTTCAAGTTTTTATGCAAGCAACTATGAGTAGCATTCATTCAATTCAGTCGTATAATTCAAAAACATTCCGTTACGTACAGATATTTTGGAAACACTTTTATTTTATGAACAATATTTTTGTTCACGTTTTCATTAATAAAAGTTATTTATTATAAGTAAAAATGATTATTATTATTGTTACATTTTGGTTAAAAGAAAATGATGTCATTATCAAAATATAATTATAATAATATAATATGTATAACTTATAGATAGACCTTATAACTTTAATATATTACGTCAAAGTGCGTAAAGTGGAACAACAGTAGAATCTCAGATGAAATACATTGTCATATGTGAATAATGTCAGATAGCAATAGTTATTTTTGATGTGAAACATCTATAGGCGAAGGTAAACCTGATTGTTGGCGTGGAGAGACGTGCCGACTGTGCGCAATCTCTCTTGCCGTACTGAGCTCGCATACCTATAGTGTATACATAGTTGTTTACTACGTTACATATGTGTTTCACATCTGCCAGACGTCCCGTGACGTTTTTTTTAATTTGTGAATCAATTTAATTTATTTAAATCTTCCAAATTAATGATACCCAGGAATTCCATAATTTAATACGAAACGTCTTTAGCCGGCAAAGAAATACAATAGGTAATTCGAACAATAAAATAAAAACTTAGACAAGCGGTAGACATTGTTTAAACGGGGTCTATCTATAAATAAGGGTAAGGCACTTTTTTGTGATAAGCTTCTTTTAAACAAGTGTTTAAGGCGTAATTAACTTTTTTATAATAAGTCTGATTATTGAACACTATCCATTGATGTTAGTAATAATAATATCTCTAATTAATATTGAAGTTCTGTCTTAGAAGATATTACTGGTATTATTAAACCACATCGTAGGCTGTTTGTTGTTAATATAGTACAATTATCACAAATTTACCTACTACAAATTATGTGTTCAATTTAATAGCTCTATATGCGAGATAATATATTACGGCAACATTTGTATTTGGCATAAAATGATTAGGATTATATAATTAATTATCGCTTTAATATAGAACTATTTTAATATTATTCAGTTACTGTTGAAATTGTTCAAAATGGACGACTATTGAAACAATACTATTGACCAATCGAATTTAATATTGACCATACTATTGACTAATATTGATACTGTAAATAGCAGCCAGTGGGTAGGGTATGGACATTAGTTTAAGTGACCAGACAGATAACATCTTTGCAGATATTTCATAACTGCATTCAGAGTTTTAAAATTCTATATCAGGTATTAACTTTTATTATAAACTGTGCCCGCGACTCCGTCCGCTTGGAACCTAATGAAAAAAAAACAGTGGGAAATGAAATCATCTGAATGTATTAAGTCCATTTACTTATCTACTTTTCTCTCGTACTTAAGTCGCGTCGTCATTAAAATTACAGCAACTTTTGACAGAGTGCACCGATTTTAATGAAACTAAGACTAATAAATGTTACTCGAGGATACCCTTTATAATTTCCTTGATTTGGTAGTACTTTAGCTGTGATGCGTGTTCAAACAAACAGACAGATAGACAGACAGACATTTCTAAAAATGATTAAAATGTATTTTATTACTTATTCCAAGATACTTGCAACATTTTTTTTCACAAAAATCTAAAAGGTACAGATACGTTAAATTTACATTCTTTATTATTATATATACACTAGCGGGTCCTGCGGACGTTCTCCCGCCTTGATAATAAAAAACCTTCACAAATTATACCTAAACCTTCCTCATGAATCACTGTATCTAATGGTGAAAACCGCATGAAAATCCGTTCAGTAGTTTTTGAGTTTATAGCGAACAGACAGACAGACAGATGGACGTGGCAGAGGACTTTATTTTATACCGTGTAATAATAATAATAATGATATAGATATAAAAGACGAAGATGTTCGATTCATATTGATCGACTGAAGTAATTAATGATAAGATGGCGTCAGCTATGATGACGTCATACTTTTATAACTGACACGTTCACAGACAAGTGCTATATGTTGATTATCTGTGGTCAATACATGTTAACATACGTTTTGGTCTGTAATGTAGTGGATTTTATATTTCATTCATGGTCTTGTGTTATTTGACTCTATATTGTGTAAAATTGGTGGTGTTTTATGTAATATAGTTTGTTTATTGTGCATAAGTGAAGTGGATGGAAAATAATACAACGGACCATGAATTCTGAGATGCCACAAAAACTCCATGAAAGTTCTAACGAGATGGCCACCATCTTGTTAGTTCATTGTAATTATATCAAGAAACTTGTAATATCGATACTCACTTGACAATGGCAGTAATAGTCTACTAGAAGACTGGTTGCCAAAAATAAAATAGAAGAAGAACTTGCAATACCATTAACTACTCGACAATGGCAGCAATGAGCTAAAAGATTGGTTGCCAAAAATAAAATATATTTTTTTAAATTATTTTAACTTAAGATTATACATTGTTAACGTTATTTTTAAATGATATATAAACAATTACATAACAAAGGAAGTGATCAAAAATATTATATTTTGAATAGTCAATTATACTATCGTAAACTATTGAAAGATTTCTAATAATCTAAATTACTATAGAAATAGAGCATTATCGACATGTAATTATTTAAATGTAGAAGCTGAACAAAAGTATATTATTGTAGATATTATTGTTATATGAAATATAATAAAATACGTAGCAGGGGAAGTGATTAAAAAATATTACAGTCTAAATAGTCAATTACATTATTGTAAATAATCGGCTGAGTGCCTTAAGGGCTCGCCTTAGTAGTCCGGTGAAGCTGTTAAGACCTTGCTAGGTTTATAACGTAGTCAGTTCGAAAAAAAAAATTGTAAAATATTTGAAAAATCTAAATAATTATGGTAATAGTGCATTATTTACAAGTCATTATTTTAATTTCTACGTTTTAATATACTTTAGGGCATACCTAAAGCTCATGTTTTCATGGTGATCTCATTCATAGCTTACGTCATGACGTCTGCGAAATGGCTTGGAGTTTTGAGAGAATGTCCAGTGGACTGTAATATATACAAGACAGATCAAAACATGTTTTCTCGGAACTATGAAAATGAACAAGGGACATATATTTTGCGGTTATACTCAGATACATTTTATTTCTTATACCACCTTCACTCTTGTTATTTTTCTGTAGTATTTATACCGAATGATTTAAAATATATATTATAATTTTCACCTCCTCATTCTAAATTAGTTTCTCTTCTTTTTTATATGTACATATATAAAATTGAGGTGTCGGTTTGTAATAACACAGCTTTTTAAACGTATGTGAAAGTGCATACAGTAAATTTAACAGCAAACAAATATCTAAAATTGTCCATCTGTTTGTTTGTACTAATCTCCGAAAACGGTTGAGCAGATTTTCACGAGACTTCCAATGGCAAAGAGCTGATGTCATAAGGAATAGCTCAGGAAAGTTTTTATTTAAAAAAAAATGAGCCGTCACATGACGCCTGGCAGATGTAAAATATCAAAATTGTTTTGTATAAGTTATATGCCTAAAAGAACAAATTACGACAGAAATCAGCTATGGCATAATGAAAAGATATTACAAATTACATGAGTATTCATTTTTATTAAATACAAAAAATTCAACTAGGCTCAGGCGCGGTATGTTTAGCGACATTTGTCAAAGTGCGCTAGGTCGTCGGCGCGTGCCACGTACCACTAGTAGAACGAGTGGCCGACAAAACAGTTTGAATCTTATGTTTATACAGATAGGGTTGCAAATGTTTTTGAGTATTTCGTTAATATTGCAAAGTTCGTGTTTTGCGTCGACACGCCAACAATCAGGTTTACCCTCCGCCCATATGATTACGCGCAAATATTATAAACTAAAGAATCAACGTCCAGAATCGCGTACGCTTACAGTGAAAAAACATTTCTTTACTACATTCCTATACTACATCGTCGAGGGTAACAAATACTACTAGAATAAAACTCTAGAATTATTGTGTTTATATGTTAAACATATTTGCTTAAAACTGATTGGGGTTCAAGCTTTAAGGACTGTAATATTACTATTTTTAAAACACCTTGTCTGTCTGTTTGTTTATCACCATTGTATGTTTCGTTATTTGTGCAAAAGTGTTAATCTCGAGAATAATTGGATTCATTTTATAAGGTTTTCACAAGTAACAAGAGAGTAGCTTGGGTCAAGGTATATACTTTATAAGAATTGGCTCATGCGGAAGAGATATCTTACTTTAAAGTTTTAAGGGTATGCTCACTTTAGTGCAATTACTAGTAATATAATAAAATGCGCATTATTAGTTCATATTCAGATGCGGTCTGTTTTGGGTATGAATTTTAGTGTCAGATGCTTTTCCATGCCATGCCATAGAAAAATCCTTTCAATGTTAGATGGTTCATTTACCGAGGAAGACTATAGGCTATATGTCATCACGCTAAGACCAATAGGAGCGAAGCACCAATGAAGAATGTTTCAAAATCGTTTTTTCCTTTTGAGAGCTGCCGCTGCGTGTCGCGAACAGTAGCTAGTAAATAATATTGGCAAAACTCGTTTAAGTAATAAGACGTCCAATTGATTCAAATTTATCATTTAAATCAAATGTAATGGTTAGAGTGTACAAGAGATATTTTATATAATATAGTTTTGGCATAAAACATAAAAAGGTCAATATTCTTTTAACATAAATTTTATGCCCGACTGTTCGGATTTAGGATTTATTACTTTTGCATCGGAATATAATAAAAGTTTCCTATTTTATATGTACTAGTCGAAATTATGTTATATTATATTATTTATTCGTTTAAGTTGCATATTCCTCTATTATTTTTGTATAGATGCTAGGTTTCGTTCGCGGCTTCGCGTATACATGTTATCTACAGTCTCGGGAATAGTACTTTTTTGAAGTGAACATTTTTTAAACGCGTTGAGCGATATTTTTGGCAGGAAATAAATTTATAATTTCGCGCCATGACATGCTACGTAAGCATGTCTAGCCGTATTGCGCTTGCGTGGCTTGCGTCAGACTAGCGATGCATAGTATAGAGGCTTGTGTGCATGTAATATTGACATTTTGCAGTTCATACGTTTGATCTATTAATAGACTTTATAAAAATGTATATAATTATTGCTCCGAGTGCTATTTGATATGAAAACCACACTAATGTTAATAATTTCAATAAACCAATTCTGAAATTTAAATATTGTCATTCACACTATAATTATATGAAAATTCAAAAGAGAACACATTTATTTCATTTTTTCAAATTTTCACTTCTGTTGGCAGTCTTTATGACAGCCCCGACTTTTTTTTCTATATGCAAAGTTCTTTTTTGTACTCATGACAACTTGTGTGCAAAATGTCATGAGTAATTTTTGCGAAGGAAATCATCGTGACGAAAGTATATTAAAGTGGGAAGATTTTTTTCTAAGGCACACCTTACTATCTATATGTTGTCTTTTCAGTCAGTCCACCTTTATGTTGGAAAAATATCGTCAAGCACCTAAAGGTGTGTTGCGGCAGCTGCACTTTAGGAGCAGTTCCCTTTAAGCTTAGAGGATCAAATTTAAGCCAAATCTTCTTCTTCTATCTATATATACACATCACATCAAAAAAGTCTAAGCAACATGCGAGATATTACAAATTTTACCATTTATATTAATTAATTTCTAAGTATTTACTCAAACAAAGTGCGTAGGTAAGTAAACTTTTTTGTTATTGATGACATACTGGCTGGTTGTAAAAAAAAATTTGATTATGTTTTGTTTTTTCATAAAATTCAAATGACTGCGAATTTGTTTGAATTTAAGTGCGTTTTAATTGCTACGTTTAGTCTTGATTTTATAATTTTACCAACCATTTAAATAAAGTTAGCGACAAAATTGAATTGTTAGATATTCTTTACGTCATGAAGCGACGTCATTTGATGGCAGATGAAATGCAAAGAGCTGTAGGGATGTTGCAAGCGGGAAGTAATCAATCTCAGGTATCTCGACATTTTGGCATTCATAGAAGTGTTATTTGTCGTCTTTGGCAGCGCTACAATAATACAGGAGAACCCGCTGAACAGCATCCAGGCCGTAAAAGGAGTACAACCACTCGGCAAGACCGGTACATACAACTGACTGCAAGACGCCAGCCGATGTTAACCGCTCGAGAGATAAGTTTGAGGCTACAAATTTCAAGTGGTGTTGATGTAAGTCCTCAAACTGTGCGAAATCGACTGTATGAGTACGGCCTACGAGCTCGACGCCCAATCAGGTGCCCACCGATACGTCACGGGAATCGCGCTCGTCGATATGAATGGTGTAGAGAACGCATAACATGGACCCAGGAACAATGGGATAAAATTATGTTTTCCGATGAGTCGCGATTCGGGTTTAAGCCTGATACAAGAAGGGTGCGAGTATATCGTCGGCCCGGAAATACTGAAAGGCTCAGGTGCCTTCAGGAAGTTCATCCATACAGCGGCTCAACAGTTATGTTATGGGCGGGTATCATGAAGAACAGGCGAACAGAGCTCGTTTTTGTAAATGGAAACATGAATGCTGAAAATTACATTGAAGATATTCTCAGACCTTATGTCTACCCATTTGCATAAACCTTTGGCTCCGATTTTAGGTTAATGCATGACAATGCGCGTTCACATACAGCTCGGCGAACCAGTGAATACTTTGCAACGGAGAACATCCGGGTATTGCCCTGGCCTGCACAATCGCCAGATCTCAACCCCATCGAGCACGCATGGGACATGCTCCAGAGACGTGTTTTGAAGGACTTGGACGGAGCGACAACAACCCAACAGCTGAAGGATTTGCTACAATTCCATTGGGAGCGAATACCGCAAGATGACATAAACAGTCTCATTAATTCAATGAATAATCGTTGCCGACAAGTTCTGAATAGGAGAGGAGACCATACTTTGTATTAAATTGTTCTATTCTTTCACAATAAATACATTTTCTTTAGAAATTTCATTTTGTAAGAAAAAAGTTTAGTTTCTTATGTATCTTAGTTTCTACAGTATATTCTAATATTGTTCGTTTCTGTTATTAAAAGAACTTATAAAGACAACAGCTGTTATTTTTACATCATAGAACCCTAAAGATATTATTTTAAAAATAAAATATAACGTTATAATGTGAAGAACCATCCTAAAATTTAAATTAGAACATGTTGCTTAGACTTTTTCGATGAGTGTATATATATATAATAAAAATGAAGTGTCTGTATGTAATATCAAAATATTTTTTTTTTACTCATTGCGTATGAAAGTATACACGCAACTGATAACAATAATGCAATTTTTGAAATTTTTGTCGTTCTGTCTGTTTGTTCCGGGTAATCTCCGAAACGGCTGGACCGATTTTACGGGACTTTCACCGACAGATAGCGGACATTATAAAAAATAATATAGTTTTCTTTATTATAGAGTGCAAACGAACAGGCGGGTCACCTGATGGTAAGTGATCACCGCCGGCTATAGATACTAGCAACACCAGGGGAGTTGCAAGTGCGTTGCCAGCCTGTGTTTGGGGGTATGGGGAGGGGAAGTGGGCCTCCGGCGCTCTCACTGACCCAACGAAACGCAACAATGCAAGCACTGTTACTTCACGTCGGTTTCCTGAGCCGACCCATTCATGCTGAAACCATTAATAACTTCAGCATGGCTCTACCACCTACAGAGTCTAATTACATTCTCCATGATGACTAGTATTTGAATATAAATAATCACTTCCTCTGGCGTAAAATGAACAATAAAATTGTTCGACGCGACATTTTTAAAACTTTACAGTGATTTTATGTTCCACTGAATAGAGGTTTCTGAGTAATTGGATGAACGGAACAGTTCTGTACGACTTTATACGGTATTTGAAAGTCCTCTTCATGCCTTTATTAAGCTGAGATTTTTGTTTAAGTATTCGGATGTAATGTAAATGTAACAAACAATAAGACTATATAAAATATAATGGAATAATGTCTTCTTCCTTTGTTAAATACTCGGCAGGAGCCAAGTAAATTATTGCGAAATTTGGAATTCTAGATTTATTAATTTTTGGATCAGTTGTCTAATCGATTTAAATAATATATGTGGGGAAATAGTGATAATGCAATGGAATCTGGAGAAATAAACTTTAATTCATTCTTCAACAGTATAGAAATCTTTGTCTAAACTTAATCTATTCTTTGTTCAAGCTATTAAAACACAAAGATCATTTCTTTATTTATCTATACATCTATCTATACTATATAATAAAAATGTAAATCTAACATGTCTGTACTTTTTCGATTTTCGTGAAAAAAATTGTTGCAGGTGTCTAGAATACTGGTTCACAATAAACCCTCAGAGAATCGTAAAGCATGTCCTCGAGAGTAACTTAGTGTTTGTTTCATTAATATGGGTCCACTCTATCAAAAGTCATTGTAATTTTAATGACGACGCGACTTTAGTATGAGAAAAAAGCAGATAAGCGAATGGACTAAACACGTTGAGATGACTTTATTAGTTATTATTTTGTACATCAAGTTCCATATGGACGAAGTTGCTGGCACAGCTTTTTTATAAAACTATTGGATATAAGTCATTTGAGTCATCCTTCACTGAATAGATCAAATGTAAAACCAAATATGTATTTTTTTTGTTAAATATGTTTGGTGAGGCAGACGTGTAAGTAGCCGTGCTCACCGCGCGGTATGAGAACTTATTATATGTCTGAACACGGGGATGCGTGTCAGACTAACTTTGTCTATACCCCGAGCATGTGAGCGTATGTGATCGATACGGGAGGTGTGGAGGGATCGACACGAATCACGATGGTGTTGGTGGCCACCAGATCGTTCACACATGTAACACAACACTTAATGTATATTATGTGTTTAAAAGGTGGAAATAGTTCCTTATTACACTTAAGATTAAAAACGGGTTATACACGAAGTATATAGCGGTGTAGTAGTAATTGTGCGTAATTAATGCGCACGCGATGGCAAGCGGGTCGTGTATTTGCAACAGTATCGCGAAGAGAGTGCTGCACTTATGTTAAAAGACAAAGTCGCCCCCGTATCGACACAACTTATCATTATTAAACTAGATAACGCCTCACCAATGTTTATGATAAGTTTATCCTTTCCCACGTATATAGGTATATAAGACCAATATTTTTCGAAATATTGAGTTTTTACTTTTCTATAGCATACTGTTTTAATGGATTATTGAATCAAATTAGAAAAAAGGATTTTATGTTCTTCACTATGATTTTTTTATAGAACATATGTACACATACTAGCGGGCCCGGCGGACGTTGTCCCGCTCTTATAACAAAATAAAAACTTTGACAAATTATATACCTAAACCTTCCTCATGAATCACTTTATTTACTGATGTAAAATGCATCAAATCCGTTCAGTAGTTTTTGACTTCGCGGACCGACAGACAGACAGACGTGACAGAGGACTCTGTTACATAATATGTAGTGGTGTTTTAAAAAAATATAGTTGAAGTTACAACATGTTTATTTAACATTCTATTACGTTTATTATCGGTCACTTATTTTTTAATTACATACAATTTTTTTTTAAAGTTCATCATAATACTGTGGAAATAATATGTAAGATGGTAATTTTTCTATATTCCAGTCATAAAATCATTTCGCTTCAAATGACAACTGTTACGAACGTGAAAATTTACATGCACCTGTTGTTATAAAACGGGGAAGAGAGGGAGTCAAGTTTACTGAGATCTCCAGATTACATTAACACATACTTCGATTAAGGAGCATTGTGTACTGCCTACTTTGGCTTACAACCTGCGAATTTTACGCCAACCACACGTCATTCGGTTTCCTTTGCGTAATTGGTGAAAATTAGCTTCCAAGTTTTCGTTAGAATTATTCCGTCATCGGGATTGAAGTGTTTGAGTTATGTATGTGGTAAGAACATAATCTCGTCTTGTAATGAAATACGTAACATTATTAAAGTCTACGAGAACCTTTTAAACACGAATTGAGGGTCTATATTGTAGGAGTGGGCCAGTACAAGTAAATAAACAATATAACAATCACATTAAATTTTATTTATTTAAACCCGGTAATCGAGTTACTTATATACTATCATACAGTTATATTACAAAATGTGTTTGCATCCAAATATACTAAAATATATCTAAATGCGCTTAGATACTTCCTACGTTATGAATTACTGCTATCAATGACATTAACAAATAAGCCCTTATTTCCAGATTCCAACCTTATTTCCAGTTCACACAAGTGTTATTATTTATTACTAGTTGTGTCCGCGACTTCGTCTGCGTGGAAGTTTATGTAAAAACAGTGATCAATAAAGTCATCTGAATGTATTAAGTCCATTTACTTGTCTACTTTTCTCTCGTACTTACGCCGCGTCGTCATTGAAACTACAATAACTTTTGATAGAGTACACCGATTTTAATGAAACAACCCCGTACTTTAGCAGTGCTGCGTATTCATACAAACAGGCAGACAGACATTTCTAAATATGATTGAAATGTATTCTATTAGTTATTCCTAGACACTTGTAACAATTTTTTTCACGTAAATGTACAGACGCGTTAGATTTACATACTTATTATATGTATAGATTACCAAATCAGATTCTATTCAAAATATTCAAAAGTACTACTATTACATGTAAACAAGTTTAGTCAATTCTCACATTATGAATCAACAGAAAAATAATAAACCAACCTTACTTCCGGATTTCAGTGTCCGGAGTTCACACATTTTACGAATCAATATATGTTCTTATAAATGCATATTGCAAGATCGATTGAATACACGTCATATTAAATTAGTATAATGAACCTAACAATATATAACTCTACTTTTGTATTAAGTACTCAAATGGATGCTAATTTGCATTTCTCCCTGGAATTAATTGGTCGCTTCCACGGTTTTAAATTATATTCTTGTTAATGAAAACTAACTTTATACTTCTTATCTTAACTAGTCCTGACTAACAATGTCGCGAAAAAAAAAGTAAAAAGTAGTCAAATTTCTATACAAAACTACAAATAATTACAAAAAGAAAACTATCGCACCATGTGCGTAGATAATTAGTACTCAGAGAAATTAGATTCTAAAGGTTTTCATTTTACACTGGTATTTACGAGGTTAGGTTCTTGTAAATAAAACATTTATTATTAAAGTTAATCAGCACATTAATAAGGGCAATAGTGGAAATATTATTCTTGTTTCTCTAGCAATGCATCAGTATGCGTTCTGTGCGGTCGAAAACGTGCAATGCAATGCATTTGCAAATTGCAATTCAATCCTGAATCGTAGAGCAAAACTATTAGACTCCGACCGCACCACAACGGCATGGTTTCAGGTTAGTAATAGATAGCAGATACTAGCATCAAGTAGTCTTTATTACTGCATACCACACTGTGTACGTCCTTATGTAATGTTATCAAAGGGAATTTCTATCCCACGGTCTGTCTGTTAGTCGTTACTCGAAAACCACTAAATCGAATTGCTATAAATATGAGTTTACTTTCTAGTTATATTTTAGTATAATACAAGATGTTACTCGCGACATCTACCGCGGTGAATTTAACAAAGATAACAATATAAACATGCTCGTGAGGCGCGCTTTTGGATACTGCTTTTATAGTTTCTTTAGATGTTGGTTAACTTTGGTAATCGGACGAGAAACATGTTTTCAATGCTCTATCCGACATGGTGTTTTCCCCTACCACTTTCTGTCACACAAAAAGGTTACGGATCAGAATTTCAAAGAAGTTCAAGATCACTACAAAGATATATTAGTTATTTATCGTGCTATTTGACTAATTAAATGATTTAGTTTCACTGAATATTTAATGTACATCGAAGTTAACCTTTACAGCATATAATTTCAATGAATATGTTAGAAAAAATCACAGATTTAAATTTAGGCGTGAGAAAAAAAAATGTTTGTTTGAAAATCATTAAGTAGACTTTGATGAACTGTAAATAACAAAGCACTAGAAAATGGGTCTAAGTTGTTTAGACACTTATGATAGCTCACAATAGTAAATTACGAAGGCTACAGCACAATGCAACACTTTACTTTGATTTTTGACTTTGACTTATATTTTGATATATTTTAAATTACAATTTAAGTTACAATTAAATTACTACTAGAGAGAAGACGACCGATCGAAGTTAGAATCAGAAATGTCGTCCGTGGGCGCGATGCCTCCGTCGTAAACTAAATATGCTGAGCAAGTGCTGCGGCGCCTCGTGGCTAGGTGGTGCCGCAACAGCGGGCAGCGGGTTGCACGTGTTGCAGCGTTAGCTCTTTAGGCTCGTGCGATGTTTATCTGGGTCACCGCCTTGTCATCGATCTAAGCGGCTCGTGGATGAGTTAGTAAATAATAGTTAGTTAATATATGAATTGTATAGTTCAGACGAGCGCAAACACAGATACAGTTAGCATTATATTATTTATGTTTAACATATTTTTATCTAGAGATCTTTTCTGTTCAGTAGGTACGAATACTTCAAGAATGAAACTAAGTTTTCCTAAAGGCTGGATTTATTATGTTTTCCTATCACCGGAGGTATTTCTGTAATTTACGTTACTATAACTTCCCAGAAAGTTGGATGTTCCCATAACACGATTTTCCTTTCAGATGGGCGTATTTCACTATCACGACGCTGTTCCGCATGCGGCCTTCAATAATTCATGTTCAGTCGATCCCCTTTAATATAGCAAAATATATAAAGATTCTTCACTATTTGAGTTCTTAAACAAGTATACTAAATTATTTCAAAACGTTTTCTAGTGTTATGTTAATCAGTGTTCTGTGGCACTGTTGGCTATATAATACCTGATATTTAATAGCGATGTGATTAAAGATTATTAAATTTAATTAATGCAATAGATAATACTTTAGTGGCGTCACAACATTATTTTTCAATAGAAGATTTTAACTTCATTGAAACATTCAAAATAAGTTATACTTCTTTTAACTCGTCATCCTTTCAAGTCGTTGCAGTAACAACACAGCCTGAAGTTCTTTTTTTAACTTCTCAACTGTATTTTATAATAGCGTGTGCTCTGCGGTTTCATTCGTGTTTAATGTTTCTCATCCTTGGCACAAATATCCTGCACCGTGCCACTAGCATTAAGATTTCATTTTCGCTTTATGTACTTTGTGACCTACAATTTGTATGATAATTACTTCTCTTCTAAGGGTCGTAGCGTGATGTTAAAGAGCCTATAAGCTACCTCATTAAGTACCCTATAAATTTTAAAGAATTCTTATTAAGCTTGATAGTTTAAAATGTTAGAGAAGAGATTTAGAAAAACATCTTTACCTTCACAATACTAGATTAGATAGTAAGTGAACCTTCTGGTCTATTTATCTCTGCTCCCATGAGACAAATTCAATACTGTCCGAGTAACAAAGATTATTGATTTATTACCAGAACGCGGTAGGACTGCTCGGTTTAAGTGGAATTAAACAATAGTCGGATATTTAAATGGGAAATCAAATTCGCTTTAATCACACATCGAATATGATTTATTGCTCTAATTATGAATAGACATTATTCCGATCTCGTCAACTATTTAGGAACAAAGGAACATAATATCACAATACATGGAAATGATTGTAACGTCCACTTTAAACAAACGTGTTAGACGGGAAGAGAGCAGGGATAGTTCAAATTCATCATCATCGTCTTACCCTATTTCGCATCTAATTAGGATCAACACAACATATTTTCCTCTTCAATTCTTCTCTGTCAGGTGTCATATTAGTATTATCACTCTTTTTTTTATTTGTTGAAGTGTTAACATATCTTATAGGTGCGTGACTTAATTGGTCTCTGTTTTATTATCATCATCTTACCCTTATCCTACCTAAGTAGGGTTTTTTTTCCATTCGTTTCTGTCAGATGTCATCTTAATATTCATACCTTGTATTACACATATCATTCGTCGCACAATCTATCCATAATTTATTCGGTCCTCCTCTACTTCTTTATCCGTCCACCTCCGGTCCTTCATACTTAAAACTCTCTCTAATCTCTTCTCATGGCATATACCATATATCATACTTATCCAAAACACCTTAATTTCTGTGTCTGTGGTGCTATTTTTGAACTGCCTCTAGTACACTCATTATTTTACACATTCTGGTAATACTAAGCATCCATCTTAATGTTTATATCTCTGCTATATATAATCGTCTCTTATCCATATTTTTCGTATCCCAGCATTTATATACAGCACGAAATGTCTTATAAGTTTTATGTATATTTCCCTTGAGCATCAAGGGAATTTATTGGTCACAAGCGACCCCAGATATATGTCGGCAAATTAACAAAGAATGGAAGGGGTAATACGACTAAATTCTTATTTTCTTATACAAATATATCAAAAACACAAAGATATCATTTTCCTTTGATAAATGTACGAGCAAGGAAACACGAGACAGCCCAAGGCGACAGATTCTATATAATAATATGTCGCTTATCGGAGGAAGTTCTTGCATGCACAAAGACGTGATTTCAGAGCAAACAGAAATTGTAAGCAAATAATCAGTCGTCTGTGAGATTCTAGTTTTTGCTTATTGAATGATATATATACGTGTAAGTATTCTTTCTCCGTTGCTGATGGTCTTTGAATTATTTTAAGAATTTGGTTATGATCCCTTGAAAATAGGTGTCGCGCTGAGATGGAAACATCTACAATTGATTTTAAAAAGTGATGGACTACTTTGACACATGGTTGATTTTTTTCATAATAAGTAAGTAGCGTTTGATTTACACTAGGGTCACGAGCAGCTACCCAGTTCCCAATACCCAGGGCAGAAAAGTCAAAGGTTGAAAAATAAAGCATTCTTTAAATTATTGAAAATGCCTTTTTATTTTCCTAAAAATGATTAATTGAAAAATACAACTAGTAATATGGAAATTCAAAATTGTTTAAGATATCTTTTGCATTAAAAGAAATATAAAAAAACGATGTTTTTTGTGCTAAAAAAGGGGTACAAAGTTTACTTCACGTATATAGACTAGGGTATGTGCCTTGTGGTCGAAATTCAACCAAAATTCAATAACTTTTTACGTAAGACGCAAAGGATAAAAACGATGTTTTCCAAAAAAAAATATTGATTACACTAAAGCTCGTCAATATATACTGAACAAAAAGAAATCTATATATTAATACGTTAAGCGGAAACTTTGTACCTTTTTTTAAGCGAATTGCGTGAACGGATGAACGTGAAATTTGGCATAGTTAAAGTTTATATGTATAGAGGGGAAGTGCACAAAGCTATTTCTTTTATATTAAATGCATTAAAAACACATTAAATTAATTAAAACATACATTATTCACACTACTGCTTGAATGACACACAACATATACACACATGTAAATGAAAATGACGTTTCGCCATCTGTCATTTTAATCTTACGTTCCAATTACCTTTTTTCATTCTACGTTTAATAGTTTTAACATGCCGGAACGTATCCGTACCTCACATACCCTTTGAAATTAACTGTTAAAATTGTAGGTTAATTTTATATTACTACTAGCGAGCCCGGCAGACGTTGTCCCACCCTGACTATAAAAAAATCCTTGATAAATGATATACCAAAACCTCCCTCATGAATCGATTTATTCACTGGTGAAAACTGTATGAAAATCAGTAGTTTTTGAGTTTATCGCGAACAGACAGACAGGCAGACGCTGTAGGGGAGTTTGTTTTATACTATGTAATGATAATATGTAAATTCATAATATACATTAATAATTAATTGATAAATATTTTTTCTTTAGTAAATATATGAAACCACTGAAATAATTGCTATTCTCTTTGGTCTTCTTGAATGTCAAAATAAATTATAGTCGAATTTCGACCACTAGGCGACCACTAGTAAAGAAAATCGATTGAGAAACAAAAGAGGGAGATGTACCTAACTGTTTTCTTTCTGCCTATCTATGTATAGGTATACGTTTGTCTAGTGCTTTTAAATACATTCTGATAAAAAGCGTCATACTTGGGAGTAAGAATTGAAAGCTATGTAATATTTTTTTCGCCTCAATATAATATGTACACAAAAATAATTATGAGCCGAATATCAGAATGAAATAAAACCGCTTCTATAATTTCTCATAATAAATTAATGTTTACAGAGATATTATGAAATGTTAACAATCCACAGTAAGTTATTCGGTATTTTGTCTCTTGTAAAATGTAGGCCATCTTTGTTCAAAGACATTCATAAAAGTAAATATCTTTTGTCTTTGTTACATTCGCGGAATTTGCAGACAAATTATATTAAATATTTTGTATGTACATGAATAATGTTCTACCTACAAAGAACAGAGAAATTAGTATTCAATATTTTTTATTATTTATCTTCTCATGTATTCCCTTAATATTGTTTCAGAGCGTCCGGTTCGGTAAAATTGTAGTAGTAATGTTTTTTTTATATCATCAGTAATCAAAACTCATTTATTAAAGTAAGCATACTGTTTTACTCTTCAATTCTTTTGGCAATATTTAGAAACGTATGTTTATTTTTAACAGCTTTTACTCGCGACTTTGCTCGCAGTTTTGTAGATTTAATCTATCCTCGGGAAGAGTACATTTTTCCTCGATCAAGGAATATCGAATTCCGAAATTCCGATTACGAAAATCGAAAAAGATAATTTATGTCCTTTTCTGTACCAGTGATAACGTGTATATACAGTTTCGTAATGATCGATTGAGTATTTAAGACGTTAAAGTATAACAAACAGACAAATTCACATTCCCAATTATATTATTATTTCTCTTTTTTGACATACTGAACATTTTTTGGGAATCAATCTTCTAGTCGATTATTACTCCCGTTGTCGAGAAGGTAATGATGTTACAAGTTTCTTGCGATAATTTTAATGAACTAACAAGATGGTGGCCGTCTTGTTAGAACTTTCCTGGGGGTTTTTGTGGCAAGTCGGAATTCCAATGGCAACCAATCTTTTAGATTATTACTGCCATTGTCGAGTAGTTAATAGTATTACAAGTTTTTCTTCCATTCCATTTTTGGCAACCAGTCTTCTAGTAGACTATTACTGCCATTGTCAAGTGAGTATCGATAACAAGTCTCTTGATATAATTTCAATGAACTTCCCATGGAGTCTTTTTGTGGTATCTCAGAATTCATGGTCCGTTGTATTATTTCCTATCCACTTCACTTGTGCACAATAACCAAACTATATTACGTAAACACCACCAGTATTACATAATATAGAGCCAAATAACACAAGATTATGAATCATTACATAGTATAAAACAAAGTCCCCTACCACGTCTGTCTGTCTGTATGTTCGCGATAAACTCAAAAACTACCGAACGGATTTGCATGTGATTTTCACCGGTGGATAGTGTGATTGATGAGGAACGTTTTAGTATATAATTTGTCAAGGATTTTTTCATAGTCAGGGCGGGACAACGTCTGCCGTGTCCGTTAGTAAAAAATAAAACCCACATGGCATTCCAAGATCCCGTCAAAAACTCCATATTGAACCTTATTTCTAACTGATTATGAATGTTTTCATTTACTCAAACATAAATATTTGACTAGTTGTTATATGTGACTTCACTCGCGTCAATGTATGTTTTACTTACCTTCGGCAACGATACATTTTTTTAATGAAAGGCAGTACCTTGTGTTCTTTACTGTACTAACAATGTGTGTGCAAAATTTCATGGTGATAGGTTGAATAAATAATAATAAATAGTCCAAGCGCGGCTTGAATTACGTTTTGTGTATGATTGTTGGGAGCTGAGGCTCATAGTCACTTATTAAACTAAAACGACTAACAGAACTATAAAGTACTCACCGAAGGCTGAAGACAGCTATTCCTGTAGTTGTGGTGAGGTGGGTTTTGTTAATTTGCGGAGCGGTACGGTGACACTATATTAAGTGTTTATGTGCGTTGTATAACAGCCACGAATGAAAACACACTGACTGCGACTGAGTGTTTCACAAAATCGTAAGTGAAACGGTAAGCGGCACTTAAAATTTCGCATCCCTTGCTAACGTCGGGATTCGATAATTGAAACCTTCCCAGATGCTACTAAGCAGCTAATCACTCACTCTAATAATGTTTTCCGCTGAATCGCATATGGATATATTATACCAGGTGATTGTTTGAAGGGTGACACCGTTCAATTGTGTGATAGTTCATGGTCACATTTAACATATAAAATAATAATATCAAAACAAATACTAATAAACAACAAAGAGAACCTTAGTTAAAGTTTATTCTAAATATTTTAAAAGTATGGAAACGATACTTTTAAACGTAAAAAATCACATCTAGGTTCAATAAACAAAATTGAAGAGGCGCTTTTCAAGGCTAATCATTACGTAATTGCTTATTGTCGGAATACTGTATGGTCGAACATAGGTTAGCGGGGCGCGGGCTGAGGTGCGGTGCGCAGGCCGGAATGCGCGGCACGGCGTAATTCACCGCGTCGGTATTTATTACATCAGTTCATTTTTGCGTAAATCATCTGATGTTGAGTGGATATCAGTTTTGTGTTTCTCGAGATAATTGGGTCAAATATTAAGCACCTATTTTTTTTTTATTAATTAATAACAAACTATTCAGCCTGTATAAATGAAAAGGAACATTTTAAAAACGAAGAGGATAAATATTTGATATTTATAAACATGTAGAAATAATAAAGCTATCTTTTTGTAATTATCAGATTAAGTAAGAAGTATAAAATATTTTTACTCATCCGAATGAAAAATACACATATATTTTTAACATCTCATACGTTTTACTTACAATTTTGATAGCTATGAAAACACTTGTTTGTTGCTTAAGTTATATTTTATCCTTACTGTTTAGTTTTTATATAAGCGTAAATATATGTAGCTTACATAATACCGTGATAGTCTTGTAAAGGTCTTGTCAAAATCGGTTCAGTTGTTATGAAGAATAATCCGGAAAAACAGCAGATATATATTCATATTTATACGTACTTATCTGAAATTAAAAATGTGGGGCGTATATAATACATTAGTGCAGATAATGTGTAGTAAATATATATGTATAGTAATAACAAAAGAAGAGTTTTGTTATATATAAAACAAATGGTAATAAGTATACATTCTATTGAAGTTTCGTAAACTATAGTTCGAGTTCTCAAAGATTAATTGGTATTTTTGTGTAAACCACTGAATATAACAGTAGTGATAAATGTATACAGTAAACTGCCTAAGTTTCATTGGTCTCAGAAGTACGATAAACTTGTAAATTATTTTCAGACGAAAACACATTTATAATACAAGAGATTAACGAGCTCAAAGAAGAGAACGAGGTAATAAACAAGTAAGCAATTGTCTTATGTTCAAGGTATATAGAAACTTATATAAAAATAAGTCATAAAAACATTTTTGATAACAACCGTACTGAATCAACGGTATACACGTGGTTATAATTTTGTTAGAAAGAATTGTAAGCATTGACTTCAATGCCGTGATGTAATTGGTCTATGATTGAAGAGAAAACTTCTTTAGGCGCTTTGAGCGGTATTATTGGCAGGAGATAAACTTCTGATTTCGCGTCATGACATGCTAGTAAGCATGACCGACCGTATTATGCTTGCGTGGCTTGCGTCAGACTAGCGACGCGTAGTATAGCAGACTGTGTACATATAATATTTATATTTTGTATTGAGGTTGTGCAGCCCGTCATGTGTTTTATCAATTCATAAAATATATGAATAATAATTCATACATTATATGAATTATTATTCGTAAAAGTATATGAATAATAATTCATAAATTATATGAATTATTATTCGTAAATTATATGAATAACACCGGCCGACATCATTTTCCTTGTTCAAGTTCTGATTATTTTTTTCCACTAATTTGGTAGTCCTGATCACGAAATTATACCTCATTTTATCGTATCACATCAGGTTTTTAAAAAAGTTAAGACATTGGCTATTTTAAATTTTTTGATTAAAATAAATTAAATTTTAGATTTTGGTGCTCTTTTCTCGAATCGTGCGACCTCTCGTGAGGAAATATATTAGTTGCAACAACGACACACCCATTCGAAACAGGTTACATGCAAATAAACCTCTACAGTTACTTTGTTTATAAACTTTTTACTGAAATTAGTGTGTTTATTTTTAAAAAATTCTTACGTTTTACTTTTAGTGTTCAATAAATTTTATATATGATTTGTTGTTGAAAAACTGTTAAAACAACAGAATGTCTTCAAGAAAGTGTCATAATAATGCGGATACATTTTGTTATATTTGTGGAAACTTTATGACTTTAAAGCAAAAACAGAAAATCACTGAATTTGTTGAAAATTCGTATAATGCTTATTTTGGCTTCAAAATACAACTAAAACCGTGGACTCCGCAAGTAGTTTGCACTATTTGTGTTGAACAATTACGACAGTGGACATACCGCAAAAGACTATCTTTACCTTTTCGGTAGACCTATGATATGGAGAGAGCAGACAAATCATATTGATATTTTATTTTTCTGTACAAATGTGAAAGGTTTCAATGCTAAAAATAAAAATAAAATAGTCTACGCAAATGTATCTTCAGTTACAAGGCCGATTCCACATGATCCAGACACGCAAGTGCCCCTTCCAAGCTCAATATCTGATCTTAGTTCAACATCATCAGAACAAAATTTACAGCGTCAAGAGTCGACGGAAGTTTATGAACCAATTTTAAATCAACCACAGAAATTTACTCAAGGTGAATTGAATGATTTAGTTAGAGATCTAAATCTTTCTAAAGAATCTGCTCAACTTCTTGGATCTAGACTTCATGCAAAACATCTGTTAGCTCCAAATACATATTTTGCATGGTATAGAAAACGCGAAGAAGAATTTGTACCTTTTTTTAGTCAAGAAGAATCATTAGTTTATTCTAAGAATATCCCCATCTTATTGAAAAGTTAGGAGCAAAATATAATTCTGGAGATTGGAGACTTTTTATAGATTCTTCGAAGCGGAGTCTAAAAGGTGTTCTTTTACACAACACTAATCAGTATGCTTCTGTTCCAGTCGCTCATTCTTTCATTTAAAGAGCTATGAAAATTTAGCTTTTAATAAAATTGATATGAAAAACGGTTGGCAGCTTTTGGAGATCTAAAAATTATAACTATGATATTAGGCCAGCAGTCAGGATATACAAAATTTCCATGCTCTTTCGAGTGGGACAGTAGAGCACGAGACAAGCACTACGACAAAAACAATGGAATCCTCGTAAAAATCTCAAAGTAGGAACAAAAAACGTTATACGAAAAAATTTAATTAGTCCTGAAAAAATTTTACTACCTCCGCTTCATATCAAACTCGGTGATGAACAGTCGTAAGCATTGAAAAAACAATCTTTTTGAATACCTGTGTAAAAAATTTCCAAGATTATCTGATGCAAAAATTAAAGAAGGAGTGTTCGAGGACCGCAAATCAGATCTTTGATGGCTGATGAAAAATTTATGCCACAAGAAAACCGACGCCCTTCAAAGATTTTCAACAATTTTCTAGAAATAATAAACATCCCGACTATAAAAATAAGTTGCAAACTTATTGGATAAGTATCAAAAATTGGGGTGTAATATGAGCATAAAACTCCACTTTCTAGATTCACATGTGGACTTTTTTCCTGATAATCTTGTGATTACAGTGAAGAACAGGGAGAAAGGTTCATCCGGACAAAAAACTATGGAGACAAGGTACCAAGGTCGATGGAATGTGAATATGATGGCTGATTACTGCTGGTCACTGACCGTGAATTACTGAAGACTCACAAAAAACACACCCAGACGAATTTTGTCACGAAACGTAAAAGTGCACTCTAAATAGCCTAGCATTTTTAGCTCAATGTTTTCTTTGTAAATGTTCAAATATATTTTTTTAATATGTTATTATTTTTTCTTTAAATTTTAAAAAAATGCTTCCTTTTTTAAAAAAATCTGATGTGATAGGGCAAATATGTAGGTGTTTTTGTGTTTAAAATAGTATAAATTGGTGATATTTTTGGCTCAAATACAAACAACTTCAAAAAATTTTCTTCGCCGGTGTAATTATCATAGATTATATGAATTATTATTCGAAATTTATGAAAAAAAATTCACAAATTAGATGAAGAATTAATCGAAATTATAGAAAAAATCAAAATTATATGAATATTATTCAATTATAATGATTTAATTATTGCTTCAATTTCCTAAAAAAAGTTTTGACTCCCGGAATTGCAGGACCAATATTTCTAATTTTCCAAGAGGGTTGAAAATACGCCCGAAAACGGGTACTCCGGCTTGCGCAAGCCACGGCCCCTTCGGACCTTTAATGAATAAATAATATTTAAACTTATTAAATATGAAAATAAAAAATTGAAAAAATTCAGGAGCCTACAGGATAGATCAATGAACAATAATCCGTAGTCAAAAAATTTATATGGCGATTTTTCAATAAGTTACCCATTAATTAATTAACAATTCTTTTGTAGCATGAACATTAACATTGCAAGTGCGATAATTGTTAAACTATTAATCTGAGAATTAATCTTAGTAAATTGTTAATAACAAAACGAAAATTGTCAATTTTTTAACTTTTCCAATGGGAATTTATTCTAAGACCTTTGAGAAATAACTCCACGAAAGGGAAAAATTCTCAGATTAATAGTTTAACAATTATCGCACTTGCAATGTTAATGTTTATGCTACAAAGAAATGTTAATTAATTAATAGATAACTCATCGACGTCGCACGAGGACGACGCACGCACTCAAAAAATCATCTAGATGCCATTCCGAATCGAATGACACCTCAATCATAATTTTCAGAGACTGCTGAAAAAAGTTGACCACCACTTGTTGACTAGACTATTCGTGGGTAAAATTAATTTCGAAGAATTAAATAAATTACACAATTTTAGACATTCACAAGTAAATCATAACTACTACTATATGACACTATTGACATTTGACTATTGTTCACGCTCCGAATCAAGACGGTGACACCCGGAGCGTGGCATCAACTAAACGTGAACTAACCGATCTGGACAAAGCGCCAAGTCCATTACAATTAACAGTACGATTGTAAAGAGAATTAAACGCATATCACGATACGACGCACGTATCATTTAATCAAGCCGACATATGTTGCCTGAATATGCGCAAACAACTATGTATTTGACAATTTATGAATCTGACATAACACTGTTATTGGACCTCACGCACTTTGACATAACATATTAATCTTATAAATGTCTTATTTCAATAATAACATCGTTTTCTTTTAACTAAAATGTCACAATAATGATAACCAATTTAACTTAAAATAAGTAAATTTTCTTAGCGAAGATCTGAACAAAAATTATATTCATGAATTGAAACTGTTTGCAAAATATCTGTATGTAATGGAACGCGTTTGGATAATGAAATTGAATTGAACGAATAGAACCCAGAGTTGCTTGTATAAAAAACTAAATCAGATGTTTTGCTAGACACCGCTAAAACGCGCTTTTGTAATGAAGTATTTTAAGTGTGGGTTTAATGACGTTTTAAATTTTAGACGGTGCTTAGTAAAACTCGTATTAAACTCGTTTTCATTTTTGTTTTTGTAATAACACCGCTGATGTTAGATAATCACAATCGTCAGATTGATGCGTAAGAGTTAGGTGTAATGAGAAAGACTACAGGTCATAGTTTTTAAGTTTTATTGGAATTATCGTCAGTAACAAAAGTAGATGCTAGTAGAATTGGAAAAGGTTGGGGAATGAGAAGGCGTAATATGTGTTTGTCCAATCAAATGGCAATGCTTGGATTATACTAATTCATAAATACATATGAGTTCCATTTTATGCATTATATTTACTTAACAAATTATCAAGGACGTCTTGACTGTCACATCCAAAGGAGGATCCATCAAGGAAAAGGTGTACCTTAGAAGACTGACGGAACTTCTACTTCACGATGACAAAACTTCTTCGGAAGCATCCCGATTGATGAATAGGAGACGGCCCATAAGAGAAGATCACCGCAAACAACGACAGCCAAAAACCATCACAATGGGACACCCGCCCACAATAAAAAAAAGTTCCGTGTAGTTCCTTCTCTTTGTTTTCCATACTTACGTCAATAAATTCTTCAGTGAATTTATTACGTTTTATAATTTTAAAATGGCTAATCTAAATAAAACCATAATAACAAAGATGTCTGGAAGCAGAGCGATGAGTGTTTTATGCTCTCTGCCTTTACAGAGTATCATTTCAAAGCAATTATTATTTAATATTATTTATTTATTTATTTATTTACACATTATGCGTTAAATACGCAATGGCGGACTTAATGCCTAAGGCATTAAAGTTTTTATTAAGGCATCATTAAAGTTTTGTTTCGTTGCTTTTTATAGTATAATTATTTTTTTTAGTATTTCAAAATTACTTATAACTTCCGGATATAGTCATATATTTTTATGAAAACACATTACACCTAACAGTTCCTTAAATTGTTTTATGTAACGGAAAACACATCGTAATTCATAACAATGTGATATAACGTACAATAGATTTGAAGATGTAAACACATACATAAACACAAAAGGCTAACAATGCTCTGAATAAATAAGCATTGTACTTAGTGTACCAAGAACGCGAGAGGCGACTATGAAAAATTATTTCTATGCAAACACCCATTCGTTTGGCACAAAACGTAACATCATTATGATATGAAGAGAATGTGTTTGTCCGTATTTAATATACTGAAAAATATTTAAATTATTATTTGTATGATGAAACGGAATGGTTATATACCATCAAATATATTCACTCGCGTTAATGTATAATTGACCTATATCTAGGTAATAGTACTTTTTGTCGGGATCAAAGATACACTATGTCCTCTTCTGTCCCCCTGACGACGTGTATGTATTCTGGGACGATCGGTTGAATAGTTAGCGGTTAGAGCGTGGAAGCTTACGAGACAAACTCACATCCACCTTTATAATATTGGATTTGTATAGTTTATTTCAATTTTAAAAACAGTACAGATATACTAGTGGTCGTTCAGCTAGCGAGATTTGACCATAACTCATTTTTTTTAAGTTAGAATGTTATTGTGATTCTTGTTTCCAGAAGTATATACCTCTATAGTAATGGAATACATATATTTTAATTTATATTAACTGTGAATATGTAAATACGTCATCAAGCATCATGTAATTTTCGATTTGTAATTATTGTATTATATTGTAATTTCTTTAGTGATCATTTCTACTCAGAACGTCTGTTTGATCAGATAGTTGGACTTTTATGTGTTTGATACGTGTACAAATAAAGTGTATTAAAGAAATAACTGGAACTACTAAAATCTAAATCTAGAATTCTCTACACGGAGCGTGTAGACGTAAAATTATAGAAAGCGATCTGTGTCCGTGACCCGACATATCAAAAAATACGTGCACATTGAAATCTAATTGATAAGAGTATCATAATAAACAATTAGACATTTTAAAATTTTTTTTTTTTTATATATCATAGAAGGCTACCGAACAGATGGGTCACCTGATGCTATGTGATCACCACCGTCCATAGACGCTTGCAACACCAAAGAAGCCGCAAGTGCGTTGCCAGCCTGTGTTTGGGGGAAGGGGAGGGAAGGGGGGAGGGGAGGGGAGAGGGAATGGGAAGTTGGCCTCCGGCGTTCTTACTGACCGAACGAAACGCAACAATGCAAGCATTGTTACTTCACGTCGATTTTCTGTAAGAGGGTGGTACCTAATACCCCGGGCGAGCCGACCGATTCATGCTGAAGCCAGTAAGTAGTAGCATCAGCGTGGCTCTACCACCTACCAAAATGTCTAGAATTTTATGTTAGAAATGCTAGAAATTTCGACACCTCGTTTCTATTGGATATACAAGCGAGACGAAGTCCAACTGATATGTTATGGATGTCACGGTGAGTCGTAGATTTATAGTGAATTTTGTTTTAATTTTGTCTACTTGTACAAATAGTTTTTTTTTAACATTGTACATGAAATTTTATTATTTACGAGTGTAATTATGTTATTATGAAATTAAACTAAGTACCTAATTAACTAACCTAATCTAAAGTAATGTTTTAATTAATTTAATATCTAATATTTTAATATCATTTAAGCAAGCAAAGTCACAAGAGATAGTGTATATGCTAGAAAACAGAAGACTGTAATACGTGGGAAATTCTATGTAACGGGGTCTTTTCTTGGAAAACATTAATCTGAATACATTCAAGTATGAGAAATATAGTTTAATTTCTAAGAACTGATTATTCTATGTAGTGGGATGACATCAAATTTAAACTTAACTGATGTTATAAATGCGAATATGAGTTTGTTTGTTTCAGTTTTACTCTTTAATTACTCAAGTAGTTATAATATAATTTTGCATACACGCTGTTAAGGGCATAGGGTACCTTTTATCCAGAACTATTCTCGTGAGATAGTTAAGTCAAATCTACTGTAACACGACCGAAACCGCGAGCAAAAACTAATCTATACATGTAATAAGAACGTAAATCAAAGGTGTCTGCATTTTGTAGATCTTTGTGAAAAAAAAATTGTTGCAGGTGTCCCAGGAATAAGTAATAAAATACATTTAAATCATTTTTAGAAATTGTCTGTACGTTTGTTTGTACACGCATCACTGCTAAAGCACTTCATTCGTGATAAAACCTTTTCAAGAAAATCATGAAACATTTCTTCGAGTAACATTAGTCTTTGCTTCATGAAAATCGGTTTGGTATATCAAAAGTTATTGTAATTTTAATGACGACGCGACTTAAGTACGGAGGGAGCAGTAAGATTAGACTTAATACATTCAGATCACTTTATTAGTCGCTACTTTTTTTACATAAGGTTTCAGGCGGACGAAGTCGCGGGCACAGCTAGTTATAAAATAAAGCGCTGCGCTCACTCTCCCGCGCGCATCGGAAGCGTCAACATCGATCTGAAGATGCTACGTGGGAGTGCAAAACACATGTAATCGATTGTGCTTGTTACACGTTATCCTGCAACATATACATATATATGTGTATTTTAATTAATTTTTACTTAAATATATTTACAGCTACATACCATTAGAGTCAACCGACGATAGGTTCAACCACCCGCCAACGTCGGGTTCAACCGTCAACCAACGACGTGTTTAATTACTTTCTGTTGTTTCAGTTACAAATATTTCGCTTTTTCTATTACTAGCTGTAGATTTGAATTTTTCGCGTAGATTGGTTGTTGTCGTTACACGTTACTCTGCAACGTATGTGTGTTTTAATTAAGTTTTACTTTAATATTTGACAGCTACATACCATGAGTGTCAACCGACGACAGTTTCAACCATTCACCAACGTCGGGTTCAACCGACAACCAACGACGTGTTTAATTACTTTCTGTTGTTTCGGTTACTAATATTTCGCTTTTTCTGTTGCTAGCTGTAGATTTGAATTTTTCGGGTACATCAATTGTTGTCGTTACACACTACTCTGCAACATATGTGTGTTTTAATTAAGTTTTATTTTAATATTTGACAGCTACATACCATGAGTGTCAACCGACGACAGTTTCAACCATTCGCCAACGTCGGGTTCAACCGACAACCAACGACGTGTTTAATTACTTTCTGTTGTTTCGGTTACTAATATTTCGCTTTTTCTGTTGCTAGCTGTAGATTTGAATTTTTCGGGTACATCAATTGTTGTCGTTACACACTACTCTGCAACATATGTGTGTTTTAATT
This sequence comes from Antheraea yamamai, assembly GCA_036509395.1. Classification (NCBI taxonomy): domain Eukaryota; kingdom Metazoa; phylum Arthropoda; class Insecta; order Lepidoptera; family Saturniidae; genus Antheraea; species Antheraea yamamai. The sequence continues at coordinate 11,717,685 of AP028437.1, read as the reverse complement.
AAGTTTTATTTTAATATTTGACAGCTATATACCATGAGTGTCAACCGACAACATATGTGTGTTTTAATTAAGTTTTATTTTAATATTTGACAGCTATATACCATGAGTGTCAACCGACGACAGTTTCAACCATTCGCCAACGTCGGGTTCAACCGTCAACCAACGACGTGTATAATTACTTTCTGTTGTTTCAGTTACTAATATATCGCTTTTTCTGTTGCTAGCTGTACATTTGAATTTTTCGGTTACATCGATTGTGGTCGTTACACGCTACTCTGCAACATATATGTGTTTTAATTAAGTTTTATTTTAATATTTGACAGCTACATACCATGAGTGTCAACCGACGACAGTTTCAACCATTCACCAACGTCGGGTTCAACCGTCAACCAACGACGTGTTTAATTACTTTCTGTTGTTTCAGTTACTAATATTTCGCTTTTTCTGTTGCTAGCTGTAGATTTGAATTTTTCGGGTGCATCGATTGTGGTCGTTACACACTACTCTGCAACATATGTGTGTTTTAATTAAGTTTTACTTTAATATTTGACAGCTACATACCATGAGTGTCAACCGACGACAGTTTCAACCATTCGCCAACGTCGGGTTCAACCGACAACCAACGACGTGTTTAATTACTTTCTGTTGTTTCGGTTACTAATATTTCGCTTTTTCTGTTGCTAGCTGTAGATTTGAATTTTTCGGGTACATCAATTGTTGTCGTTACACACTACTCTGCAACATATGTGTGTTTTAATTAAGTTTTATTTTAATATTTGACAGCTATATACCATGAGTGTCAACCGACAACATATGTGTGTTTTAATTAAGTTTTATTTTAATATTTGACAGCTATATACCATGAGTGTCAACCGACGACAGTTTCAACCATTCGCCAACGTCGGGTTCAACCGTCAACCAACGACGTGTATAATTACTTTCTGTTGTTTCAGTTACTAATATATCGCTTTTTCTGTTGCTAGCTGTACATTTGAATTTTTCGGTTACATCGATTGTGGTCGTTACACGCTACTCTGCAACATATATGTGTTTTAATTAAGTTTTATTTTAATATTTGACAGCTACATACCATGAGTGTCAACCGACGACAGTTTCAACCATTCACCAACGTCGGGTTCAACCGTCAACCAACGACGTGTTTAATTACTTTCTGTTGTTTCAGTTACTAATATTTCGCTTTTTCTATTACTAGCTTTAGATTTGAATTTTTCGCGTACATTGGTTGTTGTCGTTACACGTTACTCTGCAACATATGTGTGTTTTAATTAAGTTTTATTTTAATATTTGACAGCTACATACCATGAGTGTCAACCGACGACAGTTTCAACCATCCGCCAACGTCGGGTTCAACCGCCAACCAACGACGTGTTTAATTACTTTCTGTTGTTATAAATATTTCGCTTTTTCTATTACTAGTTTCAGATATAACGTTTCCAGGTACATGCCGTTCAAATAAAATCAAACGTCTTTTTATTGTAGAGAGATACAACGGCCGATCAATTCCAGGCAGAAGTGCAAAGTAACGCCCACTCTAATATTTAATAATGAATTTCCACAAAATAACACCTTCATCAATCAATAAACCTATTAATACGAAGCGATGATAGTTTAGTTGTTAGCGTGTTGGGATACAGTGTCGATGGACGTAGGGTCGAATCCTTGCAAGTGAGTCGTAGCTTCAGGTAAAGACAGACGTCATTATGATACCATAGCATAGATTTTTGTAAGCCCGCCTGTATGTTTGTCTTCTATGCACACCGAAGCCACTCATCAGATTGTGATAACAATTTTGTAGGGTATTCTGGGGACGCCCGAGATGGTTCCTATATCAAAAATCTATATATATAAATGTTTTTTTTTGTTTTATATACATTAATGAGATTGTTTGCCTTTTTGTTCTTATTGGAACTTTTAACACTACATTTCAATATTATTTTGACATACTTCAATTAAATATAATTAGTTATTTAACGGGGTGACATTTCTTGCCAATATATATAGGATAGTTTGGATTCACAATTGGACCCGGTAAGTGTCGCTATAATCGGATTCTAGGTTTTGCTAAGATTTTTTTGTGTTTTGAAATAAAATTGGAACCGATAATAACCGATTTGGCGCAGACGAAGTTGCGCGGGTCAGCTAGTAAAATATAAAAAAAACGTTATCATATTTATAGAAAGCTTTTGTAATTCCGTGATATGCATCTTTATTATATCAACTGATCTCACTTGAAAATTTAGATTAAAGTGGTGAGAAACGGAATCTAACAATACATGTAACAAACACTAAAGCAATTTCTACCATCGCCGTCTGCGGAAATTCACCGGATAAATTCACGGCCCAGATACCATTATTTTAAGTACTTCAGTAAGTGCGTGACAAATGCGTGTTTTTTGGCACCTCCTTTTAAAGATAACATTTTTCTTCGACTTATGTTTAACGTACCCGTTATTAACGTAATACAATCGAATGTATGTAGAGGTAGTTGTTTTTGAAGTGGAAAATTCTTTAGGCGCGTTGTGCGGTATTTCGCTTCAGCGACATGCTAGTAAGCGTGCTCGACCGTATTGCGCTTCCGCGGTATGCGTCAGACTGTTGACGCGTGGTATAAAGCCTGTGTATATCTAATATTGATATCTTGTATTCACTTTGCTAAGCCTTTCATATGTTTGAATAATTATTAAACTATATAAAAGTGTACATAGTTATTTCTCAGAGTGGGAATAGATGTGAAATCCGGAACAAGGTTAATATTTTCAATATATAAAATATGAAATGTAAATAATTCACACTATAATTAATTTAAAGTATATATTTATTTCATTGTTTTGATTTTTCACTTCTGGCAGTCCTAATGACTGTTTCGACTTTCTTTCATGAAGCTCTTATTTTAATTCTGCCCTTCGTTGTGCAATCTATCTATCTCATTGAGGAATGTAGAAAAAAATAAGTACTAGGATTTTTCTATCGCTACAAATTATTTTCGATTCATTAATTATCAATAAACCATTCCTATTTTTTTCTCTATGATTCGTATAGATCAATCATCCGAGGTCGGCACCAGCTTTTATATCCACAGACATTCGCATTTATCTTTTTGTCACTATTATTAATGACTTTTTCTTTAGTTTCCCTGAAAGGATTTTTTATTACAGTAGAGTTTTTGTTTTCTAGATTATTACAATTTTTTTACGGAATTGTTATAAAATTAATTAATCTGGTAAGTGAAGCCGAAACATTAGAGAAGTCAGAAGAATCGTTGTATGAATGTGTCATTGTATTGTACAGTATTTATTGTATATATAACAAATATGCAAAAAATACATGAAACAATTAGACCAACGCTTTTAAATGAATCTTAGATCATATTCTACTATTAATTTTAAATGTAGTTTCAAAATTAGATATAAGGTTAGTAAGCCATGGTATTAAAATCGCTTAATAAAATATACCACACTAGACACGTCCGTTCTCGGCGAAAATTTGAACTCTATAAGGTTGACTTAACATTTTTACGCGTACCCTCTTATTTACGCTACTTTACATTTCAATAAGGTGTATTCCCAACAGTGGGGCGTATTACCGCCTAATAAATTTAAGTAATGCGGTACAGAAATTATAATAGCCACGGGATTTGCCGCCCACTAGTCGACGTAGCGAGCAGAGCACACAAAAACGTCACTTTGGGCACTAAATGTACCGTTGTTTACGACTGAAGCTTATTTCCCGGCATCCAGTTGAAATTATTACAGTTGAAGAAATACGATGTAGCAAGATCAAAGGCAATAAGGCAGATTTGATTTAATTGTTCTATCTACGAGAAGCCATAATAGTTTGTACAAAGTTATAATTTTTAGATGGATTAATTATTTCAGACTACCTTACACTTAGTAAAAAGCTTTTAATGTGTTTGTATGTCTTTTAATGCAAATACAGAATTGATAAAGATTTTTTGAAGTAAAATTTCTTTAGGCGCGACTAGGAGGACTAGGAATAACTGGACGACGATGCAACGGAAGTCCGTTACGGCAATACGGCATGGTGTTTCTGTACCGTCTGATTTTTAAATATCTTTGATTTTATCTATAAAGTATATAAAAAATCAAACAAAATTTTTTGAAAAAAAAAAACATTAAATTGAATAATAATAAAAATCATACAATAAAATTATTCATGGATACATGGGTACGCGACCGTGCTGCTATCTGGTTTCAATGTAAGTAAGTAACAAATTAAATCAAAGCCTAATTATTTGTGGTGCCATCTATCAGCCAATTCGGAACTTAAATAACACAGGAAATATTATTAGCAGCTCTTTGTTATACAGGAAATAAAATATAGAAAAGTACACAAAAAAATTATTCATAAAAAATATTAAACTGAATAATAAAAAAAAATCATACCATAGAATTAATTATGTATATATGGGCGTGCGACCGCGCTGCCATATGGTTTCAATGTAAATAAGTAACAAATTAAATCAAAGCTTCATTGCCTGTAGTGCCATCTATCAGTTAATTCGGAACTTAAATAACACAGAAAATATTATTAGCAACTCTTTGTTATAAAGTAAATAAAATATAGAAAAGTACACAAAAAAATTATTCATAAAAAATATTAAACTGAATAATAAAAAAAATCGTACCATAGAATTAATTATGTATATATGAGCGCGCGACCGCGCTGCCATATGGTTTCAACGTAAGTAAGTAACAAATTAAATCAAAGCTTCATTGTCTGTAGTGCCATCTATCAGTTAATTCGGAACTTAATAACACAGGAAATATTATTAGCAACTCTTTGTTATAAAGTAAATAAAATATAGAAAAGTACGACTAGACTACTATCTTATAAAGCCAAAGAAGTTTTACTACAATCGCGTGTGATGGTTACACGCACTCATTTTTATTGTGGTATAATGGAAGTTGAGTTTTTGGCGGCCTTTTAGTATATCATGTAGTGGCTTTTATACGTAATCTTGTGTTATTTGTCTCTATGTTATGTAATATTGGTAGCATTTTACGTGATATAGTTCGGTTATTGTGCGCAAGTGACGTGGTTGGAAAATAATAACCACGGAGCATGAATTATCAGATGCCACAAAAACTACCTGGAAAGTTCTAACAACGGACCACCGTCTTGTTAGAACATTAAAATTATCGCAAGACACGTGATAATATTATTTGTTCAACAATGGCAGTAATAATCTAGAAAATTTAATTACCAAAAATAAAATAAAAAAAAAATTGACGTAAAACGCTTAATTTTGACAAAAAAAAGGGGATTCTAGAATTTGATTGATAACGGACATGAAGTATTGCTTTGAAGTAAGATATAGATGATAAAAGAAGTGTAATGTAAGCTCCAAACCACGTGGAACTTATAGATCATTGAAAATACAGGGAAATAAGTCGTTGGTCAAATACAGAGGCCAAGTTTTTAATATTTTTTTAAAAACATGTAGAGATGTTCTATGGACTCATTTATGATTATCGAAGAATAACTAATAACAAAGTTGACGGGTTACTGTTTGGTTTCAGTACATAAAAGTTATGACTTATGTGTACTGAGTTGATTATTTTTTGAAGATATATATTGAATTTTATGAAACGAAAAAGTGATAGCTATAAATATATATATATATATAGGTCTTAGCTTGTGAGAGAATGATATAGCATATCCTTGCTATACTGGAACTATAGGGGGGGTGGGTGGTTTTTCCCCTCCTGCTCCCCCCCCCCCCCCCCCAAGAAAAACCCCCCCCCTTCTCCCTTTTTTGGTTTTTCCTTTTTCCGTTTTCCATCAGTTATTTTTCCTCCCCCGGGGGGGGGGGGGGCCCCCCCCGCTTGGTCTCCTTCCCCCCCGCAACACCGCGGCCCCCGGGGGATAATTTTTTTTTTTTTTGGTCCCCTTTTTTTTTTTTTTTTTTTTCTTTTCCCCCCACCCAATACACTTTCCTTTCCCCCCCACAAAAAAAAAAAAAAAAAATACATATATACAAAGAGAGGTAGAAAAACGTTGGAATCTATAACACATTATTTTCTGTTAGATTATAGTGACAATCGCGCACTTTTTTGTATTATTTTGTGTTATATATTATTAACATTGGCAATATATATTACAATATTAAAAAATAATGCTGTAAATAATGTTTACGACCTCCATAGTGTATTCCTCTCATTCTCTTAAAAAATAATTAGAATACTAAGTTCTACTTTTATCACCTGTAAAAACAACACAGAACATTTAAAAAAAATCTGTTTTAACATATATTAATTGGTGTTTGTAAATACATATGAAGGTATTTTTCAATGAGTTTTTATTCTGTTTATTATATTATAAATCGCTACTCGATAGAACAATTTAAGTCAACCGTTTATTGCAATATATAGAAATTGCATATACATAAACACTGTATATACATAAAAGGACTACTGACAGACTATCACATCAACGCGCAACCCAAACTGCCTAGGGCTGTGAAGTTTGCATGCGATTACTTTTTTACACTGTAGCTGAGCACTTAAAAAGGATTTTTGGAAATTCAATGTGGTGTTAAGGGGGTGAAACTTTTTATGGAAATTCGCTATTTCGCCAGAACAATTTACTTTCTTTTCTTCAAATGATCGTAAAAATTTTTCAGAAAACACTAAAACAAAGACTGTCAAAATTCGAACCTTTAATATTGATGTTTAGAGGTCGCGAGTCGAATTGTTCCATTGCTTATTTAATTAATACAGGTTTTTTTTTACTTTGGAATGTTTCCACTCAGACTCGGATTATGATTGTGAAAACAACACCTTACATTCTTATAGGGAATTGAATGCCCAACAAATCTATTTAAATATAAATTCGAGTGCCATAATGTTTGTCCATGATGAACTTGGAAACTACTGAACCGATTTTTATGAAAGTTGGCATTTATGTATAATTTGGTCCAACTTGGGATATAGGATAATTTAAATTTCGATTAATGCCTCAATATTTTTTAAATTCAAAATAAATTATTGTAAATGTTGATTATTGTTATTAATTGTAAGTTTCATCAGTCTCGAACAGATGGCGCTTTAAATTAGTTTGTAGGAGCGACTGTTATAGATATCTATTATTGGCGCCACGTTTTAATTTTAAATTACTTTTTCAACTCCAGTTTACTTTATGGTGCACGTGTTCTGGTAATCTATTTACTACGTAACCTCGCTTTTTCGGTATTAAGTTTTTAGGCAGACTCATTACTTTATAATACCAAATACTTTGTTATAATTTTGATTGAACGTGTAATATTATTAGCCACAGCAACGCGAAGCTGGGTCAGCTAGTATCACTACATATTATAAAACAAAGTCTTCTGCCACGTCTGTCTGTTCGTGATAAACTCAAAAACCACTGAAAGGATTTTCATGCAGTTTTCAGTAGTACATAAAGTGATTCATGAGGAAGGCTTGGGTATATTACTTGTCAAGGTTTTTTTTTAATATCAGGGCCGGGACAATATTCGTTGGGCCCGCTAGCATGAATATAAAATAAAAAATTGAAAATAATTACGCCATAGAAAACGCGTGCGTAGCTGCGAGAAATTCCTAGTAGAACATAATGATACAGTTTTCATGGGTGTATTGTATGCTATGGTAACATTAACAAAATGTTTATTTACCTTGTGTGTCACATTACTAGATCCATTTTAATATTTTATCCGGTGAAATGGGACGCAGAGCCGAGAAATATGGCACTCCTTTTAAAAGTTTTTCAATGTTGTCTCGTGTTAGAATGTTTTTCGTCTATTCTCGTTTTAATTGTACTTTGCTTCAATAAAAATCGACTTTCGTTTGTTTATTTTGAAAAAGCGGTTTTATTTTGTTTGCCAATTTGTGTTTATGTTCAAACTCTTATTAATATTCTTACAGATGATCTATTATGACATAGGATAAATGGGAAGTGGTTTTTGTGTTCGTATAAAACATAAATAAGAAATATTACCGTTTTATATTGTTTTATTTATTCTGTCCTTTTACCTTATAAACTAGCTGTGCCTGGGGATAACTTGTGATTAATTTTTCCTGCCTTCAGTCTCTGATACTCCGCACTAGATTCTTGTATACCGTATCTTCTGACCTACATTTTTGTATGGTATTTGTACCGTTAATAAAGGCTGTAGCGTGCTAGCCTGTAACCTTAATTAAAAAATAAATTATAAAATTTTTATTATGTAAATTTTTTTTTTTAGTTTTTTCATCTATTGGCATTCAGAGCAATGGTTCTAAACATTTTATACAGTTTATTAAGTAATAAAAATTATGGGCTATACAAGCCCTATAAAAATATCGATACTACATGGAACACAGGCTGCTAGTCTAACGCAAGCGCAATAGTTCAGGAGCATGTCGATGTGGCTTCACAAACATGTCGAGGTCACCGGTGTCGTGAACCTATAAACTTTTCTCGTACCATAAATCGCTCAACGCGGCTTAACAAGATTACACTTCAAAAACTAGGAGACATACTTTTATAGGTAACCCAACTTAAAAGTGGAATATATTTTTTTAAATATGAAATGTTTATGCTATAGTAATTTAAAATTAAAACGTGGCGACATCTATGAGATATCTATAACCGTTCGTCCTACAGTTTTCCGTAAGCAAACTCACTTAAAGCGCCATCTATCCGAGACTTATGAAACTCACAATTAATAACAATAATCAACATTGACAAAATCTAATTTATGGTTAAAAAATATTGGACCATCAATCGAAATATAAATTGTCCTATCTCCCACGTTGGACCAAATTATACATAAATTTCAACTTTCATGAAGATCGGTTGAGTAGTTTTGGAGTTCATCGTGGACAAATATCATGACACTGGGTGGTGACGCCGCGGCGTTACCGACGTCGCCGTAGGGGGTGCGGGTGCGGGGGTTTCTATGCTAATTTAAGTGGACTGTATTTGCGGGGGTGCTATATTGATATTCAACTATTGCGATCAGTTCCCTAGTCGTAACGTCCACCACAGGGTCTCCATGCAGTCTCCACGTGGCTAGCCGGCTAGGTGTTTCTCGTTTCTTTCCACTGGGTTTCCTCTCACACAACACTTATTATTTATAATATATGTCGGCACGTATGTAGCGATGCGTTTATTTCTCACTCGACCATCAAAAACTCAAAATTTACATGCGGCGCGGCTCGGCGCGGACGACACAACAACACTGTGCGAGCCGCGAAACTACTCACGAAGCAGCGAACAACACAATGCGGCAACAGCGAACACTGGGTTTTTATATATGGAAGTCGTTTGTTAAGGAGCTCATTCCAAATAATAGTTTTATTATAAAGGATTGAATTCATTTTAAACTAGTTTCACAACTTAAATTTCAAGTAATGTTTTGGTTATTGCAGACAGTCTTGTGATAAATGTAATGGTTAAGTATATTACGAAGAAATGTATTTACAAACATTCAAGGTCTAACTTATGCCATTAGTTTAGTAACGTAGGTCAGTCGAAGGTTTTGTCAGCACGAACTTATTTCAATGTTAATATGTTTGTTTGTGGTAAAGAAAGAAATAACTATTTCTCATAAAAATTATGTCTATTGAATTAATAAATAATTCATAGTATTGATATTATGGGCCGAAATAAGTCTTGGAAAAGAGCTATGTATAAATAGATATGGCGGTATTATTCAGTAGCGTATTTTAAGATTTAGAGCCTCGGGCCTCTATGTACTGCCGTCCCATAAATTAATATTAAAGAGGTGTAGTAGTTACTACTATGAGATGTAGCGTATGTTTCATTTCTATGCTAAAAAGACAAAGCACACGATATTGCTTCCTTTTGTCTCTTTGAACTTGTTTATCTCTTGCAACTATCGGTTACATGTGGAAAATATCTCATAGTGTATCTGTTGAGGAAAATTATAGGCCAACTAACACCATCCTATGACTCTTAGGAGGTGTGTAATTACACTATAAATTGTAGGTTAGAAAGTACGCGACAATGGAGTAATAGTGCGGATTGGCCATGTAGTGCGCCGCGGGACATCAGAAGCCGAATGTGGGAAAAATGAAACGTTAATACAACCGTGGAGCACAGCTGGAATGAAGTTAAAAAATTCCGAAAAATACTGTCACTAGTAGACTTTTTAATAATAAAGATCAAAACAACTAAAGAACAACACCTTTCTTTTTTAAGATGGCAGCGCCATCTACCGGTATCTATTATAAATCTAAGCCATTCAGGAAGCCACTCAAATACACTTAAAAATAATTTAAATCGGTCCACCCGTTTAGAAGGAGTTCAGTATTTTACACGCGAATAAATTGATACAAATAAAGATAATCAGTTACTCAACAACACAAATTTAATATTCACGCATCGTCCTTGTTGTATCCAGTTTCTTCATTTCTTATTCTCACTAAACATGAAAAAGCATAATTTAATTAAAACACTGTAATCAAGAGAAATAAAATTCTATGTTCTGATGAATTAAGACATTAATTAAGGTTGATTACAAACCTAAAAAATGTAATAAACTGTATGTTAGAATATTAATTTAGTATATAACATAACATATTAATTTAATTACGGATGATTTCTATTGAATTTCATTACATGATATTAAATTCTCAAATACCTTGTTTGCCATGTCTGGATACTAATGTACATAGATTTACTTTTTATTATGAAATAATATTACCAGTTTCAGCATGAATGGGTCGGCTCACACGGGGTAGTACCACCCGACCCACAGAAACACCCACGTGAAGTAACAGTGCTTGCTTTGTTGCGTTTCGTTCGGTCAGTGAGAGCGCCGGAGGCCCACCTCCCTTCACCCTTTTTCTTCCCCTCCCCCCACCCCCATACACAGGCTAGCAACGCACTTGCGACTCTCTGGTGTTGCTGGTGTCTATGGACGGTGGTGATCACTTGACATCGGGTGACCTACATGTTCGCTTACCTCCTTTTGATATAAAAAAAAGTATCAACTTTAGTATTATTCTACACAATGATTCTAAAATATGTAAGAAGCTATGATAGATTACTTGATAGCATGTTCGGATACCGCGTTTATGAACGTAGATGAAGCTTACGGTGAAGGGAAAAATCGTTATGAAAAAATAATATGGTGGTAAGGTCTTTTCTAAGTCCACCTGGCTAACTATCATGCTCGAGTTGTAAAGCTAGTGCCAAGCATCTGTTGGTGTGTTCCAACAGCTGCATTGAGAGCCAGTCTCCTCTAGGTATTTAACATCTTTATTTAACTTCCAATAAGATCGTGATCAAACGCTTTAACTTATAAAGTATGTATAATATAATTATGTAAAAATGTATGATATTACTATTGATTTTAATATTATTAAATTATAGTTAACTAGCGGATCCGGCGGATGTTGTTCCGCCCTGATGATAAACAAAACCTCGACAAATTATATATCTGAACCTTCGACAGAAATCACTTTATCTATTGGTGAAAACGGTATGAAAATCCGTTCGGTAGTTAGTGAGTTTATCGCGAACAGACAGACAGACAGACATGGCGGAGAACTTTATTTTATAATACGTAGTGATGGTGATAACTTGCTGCTGCAAGAATAGCAACTTCAGAAGGCTGGCCGCATTGCCAGGTTGTATGACGACAATGTTTATGCACTGATCGAGGTATTGTCCACCTTACGAGTTCCATGTAAAGACTGTGCGTACTCGGATCTCACAGTCCCATAGTCTTAATCCTAAAGTGCGAAAACAGGTAGCATCTCACGAGGGAAGCATCTTTGTGTGCCTTGAAGACTTCTGCTGTAACAACTGATCAGGTCGCAATGATATAACTGGAAGATGGTGCTAAATTGTCTAGAACATTGTTACCGGCCTTACTAGTTCTAAAATATGGAATGGCTAATTTGTAATTATTGCTAGTCTTTATCACATCGAGTTATCATTATTAGCTTGTATGAGACCTACTGCAAGGTCTTAGGCCTTTTCCTGAAAGAAGGTACGGATATAATCACCACGCAAGTACACGAAGTATTGGCGGTTTCAAATTCCGAGAAACCAACAGTTCTATATTCTTCTCACATACGGTGGTACTACATGGACATTTCTCAGGTTCAGGTTTCCTCACGATGTTTTCCTTCACCGTCAGTCGATAGTGTTACCAATTTCAATTAGTAAATGTACGCGAATTCCAAAAAATTCGTTGGTACATGTCGGTGTTCGAACTTACGGATTAAATCACGGCGACAAAATATTAAGGCCGAGTAATAAATATATTAAATTCTTAAAAATCGGTACGCGAGTCTCAAATTCTACGGCCTCTATTGTGGAAGCCGAGCTCATTATCACAACCATCGATTCAATACCGATCTAATTGATTAGTATTCTACAAGTTAAGTTAGCTTATTTTTATATATAGTCAGATATTTCTACACCGCGCTTTAAAATGAATGCTACAGATTCGTCAATGACACAAAAGCACTCAAGTCTAAATGCGTTTGGTAAACATAAACTCGCTTCTATCACGCTGATAATAGGGATTTCTAAAGTAGTATATATAAATTTGTCGCCACTGTGACGTCAAATGCTTATGACGTCACTATTGCGGTCGAATTCAAGAGGCTCGAACAAAAACGGTGGCACTCGAAATGATTGTGTATTTCTTGCTAAAACAATGTAATACCTAAAAAGTTTATACAAGAAATTACTGTGAAATTAGAATTTTCATTGTATAATTGTATTTGTCTACATAGGCCTCACATAGTCTCTTGTTACTTGAGTTCTAAATGTATGTTAAACCCGGCGAGAGTGTGGCAGGGTATGTCATACCCATCTTGTTACTTATTTGTGTATATTTTTTGTTTGTAACTTTCAAAGTTGTTGTCGTCATGAATAGCTGGAGTTAGGGGTGCGGAAGGGAATAGTGGCTTGATCGCAGTGATGCGGCAGCCTGCAGTCGAGTAACACTCTTGTAAACCGCATTTTAAAAAAAATATTGTTACTCAGTTCATATTCTATAATAGTTCCAAGTTATTTTTCATAAAACTTGTTTTGTTTTTTATGTTCGTAGTTTTTTTGAGAGAGTAAAAATCTTCGTTGAAAATTCATAGTCATTTGATTTCAGTTGAATCAAAAATTAAAATTGATAAAATGGTGCAAATGTTTTAATTCCAACACCTTATTATATAGTCATTTTATAATAATAAATATAATGATTTTTCATAAGAATCAAGTTTTACAGCCAATTTTGTAACGGGTATGTCATACCCTGTCGCATACTCCTTGTTACGTTTTTTCACCACACTCTCGCCGGGTTAGCTATGTTTAACTATGTTTGACAAGAAATTGGAATGTTATTTTGTTATTAGATAATATTTTGTGCGGTGATAAGTTATTTGTATATATAATGGAATGAAGTGTTTTTTATGTCCAAATAACAGTTCTTTATTAAGTGGATATGAAAATAAATGCGGTAGTTACAACTAAAAACCAATCTTTGAAAGTTCTGTCTGTCTGTTTGTTTCGATCATTTACCGAAACGATTAGACCGATTTTGTTAGGACCTCCACTGGCAGATAGCTAATGTTATAAGTAGTAACTTAGATTACTTTTATTTTAGAAATAGGGTTCCGTGCAAATTAAATAAACTAAAGATGCAGTGTTCAGTATCGCGGACGCCTTACGCGCATGTATATACTGAATAACTATTTTTTTGCTACATTCCACCCGAAAGGAGTAGCGGCTAACAGCTAGTTATATTTAATGTTTTCTAATTCTATACTGAAGACATTCTCATTGTTTTATATTTTCTATTAATATCGGGGCGAATTTAAAATGGCATCTTTGTGAAAGTGTGATGTCATTTAGTTACGTCATGGTTATGATTTGATCGATCATTCCACCAGAACCAATCGAATAACGAATAACAAACAACAAAAAATCCAAAATCGTTAACCGGTTTAGAAATGCAGCACTGAATATAGCTACGACGAATTATCCGTAGATATAACTAGCCCAACTGTCTGAGCGAGGATGCTCAGTATTTAATCGTCGGTCGCCTTTTAAGGCATTCAGCCAAAGCCGACAGCCAATAATAATCAAAATGCTAAATGCAAAATATGCTGCCGATACTTCTAACCAATAGCGTCTCAATGTGGGATGATTAATAGCCAGTCATTAGTACGGATCAACAGCAGTCAATACTATAGATTCAGGTCAATAGTAACTCCCCCAATATGTATATATATTTTATATACTTGATAGGTTTTAGCGTATAATCAAAATCTCATTGTTAAGTAACGATATGATTTAACATAAAACATAACACATAAAACATAACAACACAAAAACATAACATAAAACGTAAACGTGCTAAATCTAGAGGGGACTGGCTCTAAAGTACAGCTGCCGGAATATCCCAACAGGTGCTTGGCGATAGATTTTTAACTTGGAGGTTGTAACTATACAGACAGACTTATAAAAGTCATACCATCAAGCTATAGTTTAATCATTATGTTTAGCTTCGCCAAAGCTACTACCCAGTTGGAAGGATTCGAACCTACGTTACTCGACATGATGTCCTAACTCGCTATCAACTGTGTCATCATCGCTTAAAACCGCTTTACGATAAACAGACGTCGGTTAAATTTATAGTAAAGTGGTCGCCTAGTGGTCGAAATTCGACCGTAATTCATTATTACATTGAATAAGACCAAAAAGGACAATAATTATATCAGTGGAAGATAAATTATTTATTAATTAATTATTGTTGTATACCACCTTCTGCGCGCGACTTCGTCCGCGTGGAATAGTTACTTTGGGCTAACGCTAACACGCAGCGGAAGCTCTCAAAGGGAAAAACCCTGATTTTGAAACATTTTTCATTGGTGCCCAGCTCCTATTGGTCGTAGCGTAATGATATATAGCCTTTCTCGATAATTGATCTATCTAACACTGAAAGAATTTTTCAAATCAGACTAGTAGTTTCTAAGATTAGCGCCTTCAACCAAACAAATAAGCTTTATAACATTACTATAGATTACTACTCTTCTCCCGTACTTACCTCTAGCCGTTATTCAAATTACAATAACTGTTGATAGAGTGAACCGATTTTAATAAAATAAAGACGAAGTTAC
Source organism: Antheraea yamamai (assembly GCA_036509395.1). NCBI lineage: Eukaryota > Metazoa > Arthropoda > Insecta > Lepidoptera > Saturniidae > Antheraea > Antheraea yamamai. The sequence goes on along the minus strand of AP028437.1, from coordinate 11,702,545 downwards.
TCCCGAAGATATGTTTTATGATTTATGAGGTTTTATTGTGAACCCTGTACTTCAGTAGTGATACGTGTTCATACTAACAGACAGACAGACATTTTCATAAATGATTGAAATGTATTCTATTACTTATTCCTAGACACCTGCAACTATTTTTTTCACGAAAATCAAAAAAGTACAGACACATTACATTTACATTCTTATTATATGTACAGATTATGAATTTATATAATATATTATTATAATATTAAGATTAACACACAATTTGATCAGTTAATTTCAAAGGGCATGTAAAGTAGGGAACGTAAGTCATGTTAAAAATATTGAAATATTGAATGTAGAATGAAAAGAGATAATTGGAACATAAGAGTAAAATGAAGGATGGCGAAACGTCTTTTTCATTTACAAGTGTGTATATATTGTGTGTCATTCAAGCAATAGCGTGTGTAATGTTTTTTACATTAATTTAACGTATTTGTAATGCATTTTATGTTTTAAAAATAACTTCATGCACTTCTCCTCCATATAAACTTTATGCCAAATTTCACGTTCATCCGTTCACGCAATTCGCTTAAAAGTGGTACAAAGTTTTCACTTCACCTATTAATATATATATTACACTTTATTGTATTGTATTATTATGCATACATTGCGAACAGTAATTGTTTGGGTCCGCAACCCGCAAGGTTATTGATTAGTGCAACGGAGCGTTTAATGAGAAAACTTTTATAGACATTTACTAGTTACGACACGGAAGTAATACGAACGTTTTAAATAAGATCTACGTAGTCATTCCCCATGAATACTTTGTCCTACTTTCGTACAAAAGTTTACGTTAACATTGTTTCCATTATCCTTGACATAATTCCATGTTTATAAAGAGAATTTGACAATGCTATGCTTTAAGTTACTCGCGGTATCTTTATAAATAGCGAATTTAATTTATGTTTTCAAATTATATAACAAATATTTTATATAAATAAAAATCATTTGTCAAACTGTAAGCACATTACTTCAAAATGGCTATCAGAAAACATATAAATACGTATTATATTATACTAGCGGGTCCAGCAGACGTTGTCCCGCCCTGATTATAAAAAAATCCTGGACAAATTATATACCAAAACGTTCCTCGTGAATCACTTTATCTACTGGTGAAAACCGCATAAAGATCCCTTCAGTAGTTTTTTGAGTTTATCGCGAACAGACAGACAGACAGACGCGGTAGGGGACTTTGTTTTATACTATGTAATGATGTATTCCGCCGCATGTGTCTGTCAGTCTGTACGTCTGTCTGTCCGCGATAATCTCAAAAACTACTAAGCGGATTTTCATCGAGTTTTCATTAATATATAGAGTGATTTACGAGAAAGGTATAAGTATATAATTTGTCAAAATTTTGTATAATTTGGTTGAAATATAACGATAAATGTTGGAAGTGTCGGAATAAGTCAAGCCGACTGGGAGCTTTCATCGAAAACGCTACCTTTAATCCCTTTGAGATATAACAAAATAATTGAGATAATAAACAACGCCGACGAAGTCGCGGGAATCAGCTAGTGATAGATAAATGCCAATTACAGATTTCTATAATAATATTTTAACGTAGTTTTGTATGAATTTCTTGACTAATATTACTTAAGGACTGTATGTAACTTATCTTGTACTTTATAGGTTCTTCGTGTTTGACCCCAACTTCATCTGATATTAAATAACTACATGGTCTAAGATGGTAAACCAGCTAAACTTAGAAGCTAAGTGCTTATTAAGTGTAGCTGCCGGATTATATCAATTGGTGCATGGCGAAGGATTTTCGTCTTGAGGTAGCTAGCCAGCCGGCTTTAAAAGTCATACCAGTATGCCATGGTTTCATTACGGTAATTTCCTTCACCAAAATCTTCGATTCAGTCGCAAGGACTCTCGAATCTAGATTGATCAACGCGCTGTACAAATACGCTATCAATTAAGCCGTCATCGCTTTGAATTTTAATCATTATCTCTTATAGACGAAATACTACATGGATGTTCTCACGGGTACAGTTTGTTAATTATTGAAATCAAAAACACTTTATTCAGTTGAAGCCTTGAGAAGGCGTTTATGAACGTCAAAGCTACTACCGGTTCGGATAAACAACCCAGTTACCGAGAAGAACCGGCAAGAAACTCGATCTGGATTATCTTTTTATGATACATATTTCTACAAATATAGATAGACATTCGTTTTTGGCTGATGTACAGAAAGGGTCGTCATTTCCAGACGTCTCCGTCGTTCACATATTCATCATCATCATCCTGTAAGAGACCCACTGCAAAGCCATAGGCCTATTCCCGAAAGGAGGTATCGGCATAATCACCACACCAAGCCACGACGTATTGGCGATTGCAAACTCTGAGAAATAAACAGTTCTATATTTTCCCACATACACTAGTACTTACTACAAGAACAATTCTCAAGTTCAGGTTTCGTCACGATGTTTATCTTCACCATCAGCCGATAGTGTTACTAATTTCAAATTAGTAAATGTACGGGAATTTCAAAAAGTTCGTTGTTCCATGCTAGGGTTCGAACCTATAAACATCAGAATGCTATTCCACCGGTCAAAACCCTAGACCACCATGACTTTTTGTATTTTATAACACTCTATTTAGATATTAAAACTTGACTGAACCATTCAAAATATAAACCAAACTAAACCATGTATATGGCGAAAAAGCCAGTCATAGCGATTCGCTTCTGCGGGTCGCATTTCGGGATCAGCCTGTGCATATCCAGCTTTTCGCAGGCCGGCATGACAGCGGTGACCACCGATGGATAGTGTATCACTCGGTGGTTGCCATTGTTTTTGGATTGTACTGTGCTTACAATCAGGCATAGTGCAGACATTTGACCGTGCTACATTAAAAAAATAAATAAAAACGCGCTTGAGATAGTGCTTAAAGTCACAATCCGGCGAATCGGTAATGTGCTTTAGGGCTTTGTTGTAAACCTAATACAATACCTAAAAAAACCGTTACTGGGCTTAATGAGCCTCAAACCGGGAATGACCAATGTGTTATTATTTCTAGTATTTCAATTTAGCACATATAGAAACAGTTTATTCAGCATATTAACTGTTAACGGTGTGTGATGCATTTGAATTGGAAATTTGTTTAAATTCGACGAAGCGAGGTGTAGTACATATATATGTCAACAGTCATACAAGGACGCGCTGTTATCCGCGTTAAATTACAATGTAAAACTTAACAGCAGTAAACCTAGTCTGACGCACTCTAGTGGCGAGTTTCGGTAAAATAACGGGAAAACCTTCTCTGTGACTTTGGGAACTTTCATATGATAATGCAAATCCTTTGAGGCTCAATTAAGTCAAAACTACTGATCGTGTGTGAATGACTATAACCATTTAATGCGGATTTTTTTCATAGATGGTCCTAGGTTACATAGTCTTTGGACTCGATTAACTATTTTTTTAATATCCAACGAAACTGACAGGTATCAGTTAGTAGATATATATATCTTCTATACATATAATAAAAATGAAGAGTCTGTATGTAATATCAAAATATTTTTTTTTACTGATTGGGTGTGAAAGTATACACCAAACTAATAACAAAAAATGCAATTTTTAAAATTTTTGTCGGTCTGTCTGTCTGTTTGTTCCGGGTAATCTCCGAAACGGCTGGACCGATTTTGACGGGAATTTCACTGGGAGGTGTCTAAAATTACAGCGGGTTACTTAGGCTACTCTAATTTAGACTAGTTGTGAACCGTGGCTTCGTCTGCAGTGCTATCTCAAAAATGGTTGAACCGATTTCCACGGGACTTTGACTGTCAGATAGCTGGCCTTATAAAAAGTAATTTAAGTAGTTTTAATTTATACTAGCTGTTAACCGTGGTTTCGTCCGCAACGTTATCTCCAAAACGGTTAGGCTGATCTTCATAAAACTTTCACTGGCAGATAGCTGACCTTATAAAAAGTAATTTAGGCAATTTTAATATATACTAACTCTTAACCGTGGCTTCTTTCGCAGTACTATCTCCAAAACGGTTCGACCGTTTTTTTATGGGAGTTTGACCGGTAGATAGCGGACATTATATAAAGTAATTTAAGTAATTTTAATTTACACTAGCTGTTAACCGTGACTTCACCCGCAGTGCTATGCCCAAAACGGTTTGACCAATTTTCACGGGACTTTCACTGGCTGATTTTATAGGAAGTAATTTAGGTTATTATATTTTAGACTAGCTGTTACCCGCCACTTCGTCCGCATGACATTTTGCAAAAATATGTTGTTCACTATAAACATGTGCATAAGATGTGCGTGGTACTGGACTTTAAGAATAAATACAATTGAAATTCATATATCAGTATCTATGTATGTAATTTGAATTATATTGTCTTTTCGGTCATTTTGTTTTATTTACCGCGCTTTCGTCTACATAACTCAGCAACCATAGTAACATATAAGAATATTGTATCCAAGTTAATGAGTACTATTTAAATTGTTGAATATTAAAAACTGCTTAGGCAGATATAACGTTTTATATCTTCATTTATATTTATGCAAGGTTTGAAGACGTCAGCTCATTCATTGTATACAATGCAACATTATAATTATTAATAGTAATTTTGAAGATAGAAGGGGTCTTTCTAAAAAGACAACATAAAAAGGCCATAAACGTATTATTTATTGACAATATGGGCATATTATATCATCATAATAACATCTTTAAATCATTGTTATATTAGTTCCTAATACAGCGTAAGTGAGCACTGAGGTACATTGTGGGTTAAGGTTCCAAATATGTTGCTGATGATAAACCTCATTTGACACACTGTTAGTATTTATATATCTAATGTATACGTTACATGTCACTGTAGGTGGCGTGCGTGTCGTACTTACAATTGTTTTTAAAGAGCATTGCTATAATCGTACATACTCTTTCAATTTTATATTTCTTTAATACAATTTAAAAAAACGCGTCTGGAGCTGCGGGTATAGCTAGTTTTATATAAAAGAGGATCGCACATGTGTACTGTAAGCCGTTTGTGTAAATACAGCATGTATTATGCAAACAAGAAAAGCCAGTGTGCACAAACAGCTCGCCGTATGGCAGTGAAGCGACGCGACGCCATGCAACGTAATAAATTTCGAATTTTCACTTTACTGTATTTTAAGGTTTGGTTAGTTTTATAAACATGGTATTTCTTTATTCAAATTTAATATTAATAATAAATTGTAAAACGAAGATATACCAGGTGTTAGGTTAGTCGCTTACAGTATTCTAAGAGATAATAAACAGTTCATGGGCACATTTAACATATAAAATAATAATATCAAAACAAATACTAATAAAGAACAAGAAGAACCTAAGTTAAAGTTTATACTATGACTTTCAAAAGTATAAACACAAGAGTATTAAATCTAGGTGCATGAGCGTTGCCGAAAGCAGCAACGGGCGACCCGGAGGTAGTGACCTTTGATAATAAAACGTACAATAAACCCTTTTGTTTTCTTCATGCCGTTTCCACGTTCACCTTCAAGTGAAAGACAAACATAGACAAATTGACACTATGCTTTAACATAAACGTGTGAAGGATTGCGTATAATTTTTGTATTTTTCTAGATAATTCGCTCAAATATTAAGTACCTATTTATAAATTGATTTAGAACGAGAATCGTGCGCAGAACATCTTCCATAAATATTGCTACTGTCTAAGCTTTCAGCCTGTACAATAATATTTGATACTAGTTTCTCGCCCCCGCTTTGCTTGAATATACTAACGAAGACAATGAGACTGAATATTCATTTCCACTACCACTTTGTTATTTAAAAAAAATAGCGACTCAACAACTGAACGTTAATTTGTCAATTCTAGTAATATTTTTATATGGAGATTTACAACCCAATTTTTTTACTTCTTCAGTACGATTAATGCATGACGATATAATTGACCGCTTTTGGTACTTTTAGAAAGTTCTTAGGTTTTATAATATTTTATTAAGGAAAAAATTAATTATAGCCACGATAGTGATAGATATAAATTGGTTGATATAGAAATATCTATTTTTTATGTCATAGAAGGCTACTGAACAGATGGGTCACCTGATGTTATGTGATCACCACCGTCCATAGACACTAACAACACCAGGGGAGTCGAAAGTGCGTTGCTAGCCTGTGTTTGGGGGAAAGGGAGGGACGTGGAAAGGAGAGAGGAGGGGGGAGGTGGTCCTCTGGCGCTCTCACTGACCGAACGAAACGCAACAATGTTACTTTACGTCGGTTTTTTATGAGAGAGTGGTACTACCCCGGGCGAGCCGACCCATTCATGCTGAACCCAATAATAGCTTCAGCGTGGCTCTACCACCTACTAAAATCATCTGTCCTAGTTCCATTATACAGGGATAAAAGAGAGGAATGCTTTTGTTACTAAACACCCGTTCTCTTTCCGTCTAATTAGAGGGGTTGAAAAGTTATTAATTAATTACGATGATTTTTCAGTGTTACATAACCGAACTGCTTAGAGATATTACGTATAGTGTATATTTTTATGTTCTACTAGCTTCGACTCGCGACTTCGTCCGCGTGGAATATTTACTTTGGGCTAACGCTAACACGCAGAGGAAGCTCTCAAAATGAAAAAAAAAACGATTTTGAAACATTCTTCATTGGTGCTCCGTTCCTACAGTTTTAAAGTGATATAACCTATAGCCTATATAATAAGCCTGCCTTCCTCGATAAAAGAGCTATCTAACACTGAAATATTTTTTTAAATCGGAACATTAGTTCCTGAGATGTGGAGGAGTGCGTTCAACCAAACAAACAAACCCACCAATTTTACAATGTTAGTATAGACTAGCTGTGCTTGCGACTTTGTCCGCGTAGAAGCTAATGTAAAAAATAGTGACTAATAGGATCATCTGAACGTATTAAGTCCATTTACTTATCTACTTTTCTCTCGTACTTACGTCGCGTCGTCATTAAAATTACAATAACTTTTTGATAGAGTGGACCGATTTTAATGAAACAAAGACTAGGTTACTCCCGAGGATATGCTTTATAATTATCTTAGTTTTATTGTGAACCTAATACTTTAGCCGTGATGCATTTCTAAAAATAATTGAAATGTATTTTATTACTTATTCCTAGACACCTGCGACAATTTTTTTTTCACGAAAATCAAAAAACTACAGACACGTTATATTTACATACTTATTATATGTATAGAAGAAGAAAAAGATTAAAAATCAAAGTATACCTGTTAATTCTCTAACAACTATAACTGAGTCAACACTACAACTCACTATCGATCATTAGCGGTTGTTTGTTGTAATCAATTCTAATAGAATAACACGTGATCAATAAAGCTACCAAGTAATATGACCTACCCCCTACAATGATTACAACGAGTATAACATAATTAAATCGCCTAATCAAACAGTCAAGGTTATCAACACACTGACGGCTCCATACGGATATAATTTCGTAAAAACATATGTATTTGGGATCGCAAATACGATGCTACGTAAGATAAACGTTATCAGTAATAAAACAAAGCCCTCGAGTATTGCGGGAAGTAATAAAGTCGATTACTTTTATGAGGTTTATCGTGTACCCTATGGTTTAATAATGGATACGCAAATCCATATAAAGATATGGGTTTCTGATTTATTGAGTAAATATAATATTTTACTTTAATGTAACATCATTGTGTTTCGAGAAATAAAAGTCGAGGCAGTCATAAGGATTGCCGACAGAAAACTCTAAAAAATTAAATAAATGTGTTCTCTTTTATATTTTCATATTAATCACTAGCTTCTGCCCACGACTTCGTCCGCGTTGAATAGTTACTTTGGATTAACGCTAACACGTAAGCTCTTAAAAGGAAAAAAAAAAACCCGATTTTGAAACATTCTTCATTGGTGCTCCGCTCCTACTGGTTTTAGCGTAATGATGTAAATACAACATATAGCCTTCCTCGATAAATGAGCTATATAACACTGAAATCATTTTTCAAATCGGACCCATAGTTCCTGAGATTAATGCGTTCAATCAAATAAGTTAAACATTACTACTCTACTTTCGTACTTAACTCGAGCCGTGATTAAAATTACAATAACTTATGATAGATAGAGTAAGCCGATTTTAATGAAACAAAGACTAAGTTATTCCCGAGGATATGCTTTATGATTTTTTTATATGAGATTTTATTGTGAACCCAGTACTTTAGCAGTGATGCGTGTTTATACAAACAGACAGAGAGATAAACAGACAGACATTTCTAAAAACGATTGAAATGTATTTTATTCCTTATTCCTAGACACCTGCAACAATTTTTTCCACGAAAACCGACAAAGTACAGACACGTTAGATTTACATTCTCATTATATGTATAGACAGCGTGAATGAAAGTATTTAAATTTCAGAATTTGTTTATTGAAATTATTAACATTAGTGTGGTTTTCATATCTATTGGCACTCGGAACAATAATTATATACATCTTTATAAAGTACATTAATCAATCAAACGTATGATGAGCTCCAAAATATCAATATTACATGTACACATGCCCCTATATTACGCGTCGCTAGTCTGACGCAAGTCGCGCAAGCGCAATACGCCCAGTCATGCTTACGTAGCATGTCATGAGAGATTATAAATTGATGTACTGCCAAAAATACCGCTCAATACGCCTAATGAAGTTTCCACTTCTAAAAAGATAGAAGTCTGTTTTTACGTTGGAGGGAATTGCGGCTAGAGGGACCATGAACTGATGGGGAGTGTATTTGGTCCACTCACTTGATTCTTTTCACCTCCATTGATTTGCGGTGATTTTCTAAGGAGAGATTGTGGACTGTATTTTGGCGGTCTGCTTGGGCAAGGGGTATCACGGGAAATAGGCTTAATCAGAGGATCCAAGAGTATATCGATTGAGCCAGGATAGAATATAAATATACACGCTTACTTGGCAGAGACTGATCGCTGGTTTCGGCAGGTTTGTGTCCGTATCCAGTCAGTTGGCGGGTCACATAAAATGTATTCACTGTTCACTCACGAGTCGATTTGCGTCTGGTTCGTCACACATATAATAGCGGAGAGTTCACGTACGTCTTTCTCGTGATACGTATATAGTACTAATTATATTTTCTATTCGCCTATCCTAAGTAATATAATTGCGAATGCGATTTTGTTTGTCTGTTACGCTTTCATCCCTTAACTATTCAACCGACCATCGTGAAATTTTGTATACACGTTGTAAGTGATACAAAAAAGAACCTAGGGTACTTTTCACCCAGAAGAAAACTACTATTGCTCGATGTTGGGTCAAATATATATTAGTTCTAAATTTTAATTACAAAAATTTGGACAAGTAAACCTGCTAGCTTAACGACTCCATACAATATGAATAATTTGTATCTAATACATACAACTAAAAATATAACTAAAGTGTTTTTGAAGTTATATTTCTTTTGGCGCGTTAAGGAAAAATGATGAGAGTAAATTTTTACGATGCGCGCGCACACCGTCACGAAAAACCGACACCCTGAAGTTATTACGATGCGCGCGCACACCGTCACGAAAAACCGACACCATGAAGTTATTACGATGCGCGTGCACACCGTCACGAAATACTGACACCCTGAAGTTAGCTATAGTCAACATTTTGTTTCTTTGTATTTGTTGTTTGTATTTCTTTGTATTAAAACTTTCAATGTATTAAATACCTTTTTTCTATTGTTAGTGTCGTTTTTTCTACAAACGTAGAATAAGGCGAAAGATAAAATTTTTGAAAAGATTTTTATCTTGTTACGCCAAAGAAGTATAACTTCTAACGCGTGGACATAAGTACACACACACTTTTAATACATTTTTTTTATTACAAATCATGTAATTTCGGTTCAGTTGTTATTGAGGTACAAGCACACTACAGACACTACAGACACGACAGACAGAAAGACAGACAGACGTTGCCTACTGATACTACCTTAATATAATGATCATATATTTCACTTGTACCTTTGACTATAACTTGGAACCGGTTACGTTCCACTGTCAAGAACACACAACACAAACTAACAAAAGATAAGTACCAACTTTGACTCTGAGAGAAATAGCCGATTTGTGACTCATACCAGTTTGGAATATAGTTGAATACAGCTTGATGTTTTAATATTTAATGTTGGCTATTTTTCTATTTTAGTTTTAAAATTGCAGTCCTGACGTTAGACAGTGTTATAGTGTTAATCCTGATGATTGAGCTGAAAAGCCTTGGAAGTCAATACATTTATTGTACATACGATTCAAACCGGGATACACCAGCCTGGAAACTGTCAATCTGGGTTAGAATGTGATGAATGGTAGTGCTCTTGTAATTTAATCTTGGAAGTGTTCTTTGAGTTCTGTTATTATAACCATGTATACCTTCGTAAAAAAGAGGGTAAATTTAACAGAAACACAAATCGGAAAAAGTTGACAAGTTAAGTAACCTGCGCCTTAAGGGAAGTACATCTAACTCATACATTATATAATTTGAGAAGAGAATCTTAAAGTATTATTAGATACATTCAAAAAACCAAAGATGCGTCTCTCTTCAGACGGTTGTGATTGAAATTTGAAACTGATCTAAGATAGAGTGTAATCAAAATTATAAATTTGATGGTATCATCTCATTAAAATAATGGTTTATAAAGTAAACGAAAATAATAATTTGAAGCGTCGAACAACAATCTGAACGCTTCGAGTGTGCAAGTAACGTTATGTTATAACCTAGTACCTAAACCTCAACTATATAGGGTTAACACTTAAAATTTATCACCAATATCATAAATTAACAATATGATAATATCACTTATTCAACGTTTAAATAATATTTGCGTAGAAAAGAATATCGGGAGTAAGCCACGCTTAAGCTATTACTGGTTTCAACATGAATGGGTCGGCTCGCCCAGGGTACTACCACCCGACCCACAGAAACACCGACGTGAAGTAAGAGTGCTTGCATTTGGTTTTGTTCGGTCCGTAAGAGCGCTGGACGCACTTGCGACTCCCTTGGTGCTGCTAGTGTCTATCGACGACGGTGATCACTTAACATCAGGTGACCCACCAGTTCGTTTGCCTCCTATTTGACAAATGTCAATGATAAAATCTGGTGATGAAATAATAGAAGATTTCGTTCCTAATAGCTAATATATGATTGATGGTAATTTAAATATACTTATGGGTACAAGATTTACTAGTGCAGGTCTATATTATTCGCTTATATTTCGCTTAGTTAAGTTACAGGAGCAATATTAACTAAAGAGACTTAATTTGATGTGGTACGTAGAAAACCGAATCCGTAACCGTTGCAAAAATTGTCATCTTTAAGGAGCAGGGTAGAAAATTTGAACCTCACTATCGTCACCGTTACATGTAGCCACTTTTCAGTTTATGGACTTACTAATAGTAACCACCTTTTTAGCATATTATATATATATTTATATATTATATATAGCTATATATATTATATATAGCTATATATATTATATATAGCAATAATTGTGGTCGTTAGACATTTATCTGCAATGTATTTTAATGAATTTTTATATTTTTGAAGTACATACTAACAATGTCGATCTACGATAGGTTAATTTTTTTTTGTTGCATTTACTAATATTTTGGTCTTCCTATTAGTAGTTTCAGATTTAACTTTTCAGGTATAAGTCGTGTAAATAAATTCAGACGCCTTTTGTTGCAGTGAGACGTGGCATCAGTTAATGAATTTCAGACGAAAGTGCAAAGTAACATCCTCTCTAATAACTAATGATGGATTTCCGCAATGTAACGCTTACAATAATAATATATACAAACAAATCTAATAACATATTCAAATAGTACATAGCATAGATTTCATATTGCCAGTGTAATACTGTCGGCTTTGATTTTTCTTGTTTTGCATTAGGTAACCCAAGTTACAACATTAATAAATACAAATTTATTTCCGACCAAAACAACTACTATATATAGGCACATATAAACTAAACAACTACTATATATAGGCACATATATCTCTATCTCAGTTGTGTTTTACGGTTAGAAAATGCATACATATTAAAGCACTTAATATTCATTATATATTTATTTTCATTTGACAGCCCTGTACGGGTTGCTTAGTTGCTGGCGCTTCGCCAAGCCGATGCGAGCGTGTACTGTACTCTCCGGATACTCAGTTAATATGTTACATACGTACATATGTATATATTTTTGGCAATATTACGGTTGCCTTGTTATGTAAATATTTATGTGATTTTTATATGTTTTATGAGATGCGGTAGGACATTAAAATATAGTTCCGTATCGTTGGTTTAATAAAATATGAGCATATGAATGCACGAAGTATACCGCAAATTGTTTAGTATATAATTAATACTAGTTTTTCGCTAAAATCGTATTTATTTCATTAATTAATTTAAGAGTTGGATAGGATGAAAGAAATGTCTACAATGAGGTACTATCCCACACGGAATAAAAATTGCGTAGTTTATAAGCAGTAGGAATGAAACCTTCAATAAGAAATCGAGAAAAGCGTGTCTCACTATTCTCCAATAACCGAAGTCAAGCGAGACGCTGCTGCCACTCTACTCGACACAGTGTTTACCCCCACCACTTTTCGTCAGACAGAATGGTTGCAAATCAGAATTTTAAAGCCCTTCATCAAGCTTAGAAAGGTTTTATTCGAAAGAGTATATAGGCAAATATATGAAAGGTAACTAGAATGAGTACTTGTTTGATGTTTCAACCAAACAAGATATTCCTTAAAAATAGGCTATCAAATGCAGCTACCGAATTTCCTAAATAGTCTGCAGATTTCCAGCTTGAGGGAGAGAATTTGCTTCTGCTACCGTCGCGCTTGTTTTCGTAGTATTTGATAAATTCCGTAGGGAAAGTTTCTAGTAAGTTTAATACGTATTAATTATATCTGAGTCGTTACATTTGAAGATAAGATAAATCAAAATCAAAATATCCTTTATTCAATTTAGTCCCCGAGAAGGCGCTTATGAACGTCAAAGCTACCACCGGTTTGGAAAACAACCCGGCCATCGAGAAGAACCGGCAAGAAATTCGAGCTGGTTTATCTTTTCATGTTATTTATTTTTACAATAACATAAATACTTACATTCGTTATTAGTGGATGCACAGAGAGGGGCGTCATTTCCAGACGTCACCATCGTTCACATATTGATCCATCTTGTAATAACCTTAGATATTAAAACCCGCTTGACATGGATCTTGAACTCACTATCCGGCAAATCGGCAATGTGCTTTGGGACTTTGTTATAAAAAACTATTACTGGTCTTAGTGAGCCTGAAGCATAGAGTGACCAGTTTATTATTATTTCTAGTATTTACATTATGTCGGTCTTTTACTAAATCCATATTATCTAAGTTTTTGTGGACACACATAAAATTCTCGAGATTCCAAACGCACGTCCAAATCCGTACGTGCATGCGAAGCTAAGTAAGTGAACTTTGGATGTAGTATAATTTACATAATGGGAAAAGTCTTGTGAAGCAGCTATACAATTAAGACGTCATGAAAGATTACATCATTTTAAACATTTCGACGAACACAAGAAATATTTCTAGGATTTTAAAGGGTAAAATATTCCAGGGAGATTTTTTTTAAATATATTTTTTTTATTAAAACACACACATGTTTTGACTATAAAATCATTTGATAGAATTTTCGTATTTTTCTTCTAGAGGAAGTAGTTGCTCTGATATCTACATACTAATATCATATTCTACTCTAAAACAAGATTAAGAAATATATATACAGAAATCAACAGTAAATCACGTATACCTAAGCAACGTAACGACGTAGTTCTAATGCAACAAAGATGTCGTAAATGTGCCCTCCGGCTCGTTTCTAAGTTAAACAACACTTGGAGTAAATCGTTTTAATCCCACTATTGTCGGAAAAGGAATACTTCACATTTCCAACACAGAAGATGCGATTCAGTGTGTTTGTGTGTACTCTAAAGTGTTGTTGTGTTCTGCGCTCTTCTGATACTGGAATAAAAGTGATCTGTTCGTTTCTCTCCCTGTAATTATTTTTTATTATAACTATATATAACTTTTTTTTGTATCTGTACTTTTTGTATATTGTTACAATAATCACGTATAGTGTCGATGCGGTCAGGGATGCCAATAAACACTTGGCAGATACTGTCACTATTTAATTTGGGCAGAGCTTCGCCTTACAATACTTTGTACATAATAATGCGTAGATATCACCGACATCTTGCCTTTTAAAGGCCGATCTATGTAAGTCAAAGCGATTACTATCTACACATAACTCCGGAAAATAATTTAAGTAACACAAAAATAATAAAGTATGAACAAATTTATGTTATTTAAGCTATACAACAATTTTATATTATATAATTATTCTTATTTATGTATCTCTAATGTGTTTCAACATGTAGATCAGCGACATCTTGCCTTTTATAGGCCGAACTATGGAAGTCAAAGAATATACTATTTATACATAACTCTGCAAAATAATTGAAGTAAATATAATAACGATCAAACTAATGATTCAATTCTATATAATAATATCAATTCTTATTTAAGTCTTATTGAAATATATATAATAATAATAATTCTAATTTATGTATCTTTAATATGGTGGCGCTAGTGTCAACGTGTCTCTAATATGTTGGCGCTAGTGTCAATGTATATCTCTAATATGGTGGTGCTAATGTCTAATGTTCCGGTCGTGTTGTAGTCTCGCTTCTTGAACGTGACGTAGCGGCACCGGAGGTTGGTTATAACAATATTTTCATAATGCCATTGAGTATTTTGACAATTAAATATCTCCTTAGGATCTGCCTGTACGAGACCGCTCTAAACGATAAGGCTGCCTAACTCTACACGTATACTGTAAATTGCTGTTTAGTTTCGTATATCTTTAAAGTGTGCATAAAGAGCTTGTCATTATTAATTACTAGCGGTAGTTGGACTCGCACGAAGTAGAAAATTAAGTGCTTATTTAAAAAATGATTATTAACATTTTTTGTCTTTTTTAACTTATTTTTGTCAATCAATCTTCTAGATTATGACTGCTATTATCTAGCTGATACTGTTAAGTGTATCTTATGATAATTCCAATATTCTAATAAAATGGTGGCCTCCTTGCTCTATAATAAAGCAAATAATATACTAGTTATTATTATAAATTCGATAGTTCAAATCATACATTTTTTATTTAGAAAACAATTCACTCATTACTACCATAAAACACTCTTGTCTCACTTGGAATACCGTGTTACACAATAATCCCACATATTTAGTTAATTCTAATGAAGTTTTTACTTATTACATATGTTTAAGTCACTGTTTGTTTTAATTCTCATTATATGAAATTGTGATATCTGCAATACGGTTTGTAACCAGTGCAGATACCAATATAACTGTAAATTATGTACACATTGGCTTGGGGTTTTTTTATTTTTTTTCTTTTTTTTTTCCCAATTTTTTTTTAAAATTGGAAGAGGAGACCCCACCTCCCTTTTTTCCTTTGTAATTTTCTTTTAACACCCCCCCCTTAATGAATCCATTCTTCTTATTCTCATTTGTTTATACATGCGTAATACTTTAACACCTCCCATCTGACTAACTCTTATCAATTTTTTAATAAACATTAAAATATATTGTTATTATTGTTAAAGATAATCAGGGAGTTTTTGTTGTATTTCAGAATTCATACTCCGTTGTATTATTTTCCATCCTGTTCACTTATGCACAATAACCGAACTATATTACGTAAAATGCTACCAATTTTACAAAATGTAGAGTACAATTACACAAGAATATAAATAAAATACAAAAGAAGAAGAAGAAGACAAAAGTCAGTACATGACAGACTAATCACGCCAAAAACTCTCCAACATTTATTTTTATTTTATATCTAAATACTTACTTAAGGGCGTTGGCCTTTTTAAATAATATATACTAGCTGCTCTTACCACAGGGGTGTGCTAATAAAGAAAATAAGTCAACAGTTTACAGTACAATCGTGTAATAAAAGGAAATGGCAACTGGACAATTGAACATCATTCTTTCAATTCTGACAATATTTTCAAAGATCTCCTGTCTTCTGTGGCACTCTTTATACGGATATTTTTTAACCCAGTTTTTTAACTTCTCCGTACGATTTTGCAAACATTTTCTTTTATACAAACCTTGCTCTGACAATTTTAAACACAAAAAAAAAGAGTTAGCCAAATAAGTGCAACTGTTCTTTAGTTTATGCTCTTACATATATTCGGTAATTGATTTTTATGTTAGGTTTACTTTTTAAAGTAAAACTTCTTATGCGAGAGCTTTGAAATTCTGATCCGGACTCTTTTTGTGTAACAAAAGTGGTAGAGGTAAACACTGTGTCGAATAAAACATTGAAAATACAGCTTCTCGTTTGATCACCGAAGGTAAGCAACGTTGGGCACGGTCAGTACTTGGATGGGTGACCGCCTGGGAAAACCGCGTGACGTAGGCTTTTTGTATTTTTTTAAATTAAAATATTACTACGTTATAAAAAAAAGCGTCATTGCTATCGTGTCTTTACGACGAACTCCGTTTTGTAAAAATGTATATCATGAAAAGAAAAATCAGATCGAGTTTCTTGCCGGTTCTTTCGATGACTCGATTGTTTTCCGAACCGGTGGTAGCTTTGACGTTCATAAGCGCCTTCTCAGAGTCTAATTTGAATAAAGAATTTTTGATTTTAATTTTTATGTTTTTCGAGTGTCTTTAGTAATTTAAAAATAATCGCGTTTAATCAACCAAAAGATAATCTAACTATATTATACGAAATATTTTCGTAAATTGTAAATTGATTTGCATATTTAGTGACTGAATCACTTTATTTTCTCTGTACAGACGGACATATAGAACTTTATACTGCACAACTGAACAACTCAAACACGCGAGTAGCGACATAATTACTGTTTATACGCTTTGTGTATGTTCGTACAAGTTTATTACACTCTAGTGTAAGCTGACATTTGAAAATTAATTCACTTTATGTGCTTCGTTGTTAAATATGACATAAATAAATAATTTATGACTGTACTTAGTTTAAATTACTGTTTGTTTTTTTGTATAATAAATAAGGAAATAAGTAAATTATGTTGCGATATCTATACATATAATAAGAATATTAATGTAACGTGTCTGTACTTTATAGATTTTGTGAAAAAAAATGTTTCTGGTGTCTAGAAATAAGTAAATCAATACATTTCAATCATTTTTAGAAATGTCTCTCTGTCTGTCTGTCGTTTTGTTTGAACACGCATTACTGCTGAAGTACTGCGTTCGTGATAAACTTCATCAAGAAACTCATAAAGCATACCCTCGAGTAACATTAAGCCTTTGTTTCATTAAAATCGGTTCACTCTATCAAAAGTTATTGTAATTTTAATTTGGATGCGACTTAAGTACCAGAGAAAAGTAGAAAAATAAATGG